>JAPDSC010160666.1:0-13371 GCA_026290005.1 Latrodectus geometricus
TTTAAATTTGATGTATATGTGTTTGGAAATGTGACGATGTGATTCATTTAGTAAAAGACAAAGATTTTGATATTTGAGTATCTATACAACAAATGAAATGTAACCCACAAAAAATTGAGCGGGAAAGTTTTTATCTATTCATGAAAATAGGTGTCCATTTGTGACATGGAAAAAATGCTTATAACATAGTTTTTCTTGCATTATTTTTATATGGAACTTCAGAAACATTGTTTTTGTTATATGTCTTGTTATGTTCAATAGGTGAATAGCTTTAAAAACATTGCATCATTTTCTCCTGATGACTCTTTCGATTTGAATTAAAAAAGTCTTTGAAGAACATTTTGTGCGTAAGACATTCATTGTTCCAAGTACGCAAAAAACAAGATATCGAGTGGTTTCTGATGCATGAACAATTTGAGAATCGAAATATCGTTGAAGTTCATTTTGTTAATAAACCAATTCCATATGTTACGACCAGAGCCTGGATTTGAGAAGCTATCTTCCATTGATTGGAGCTATTAGCACATTGACAACAGAACAACAAAAAAAGGAAAATAAATAAGATAAGACATCCACTTTATGTTCAATATAAAACTTCTATATTCCCTTACATCAATTAATTATTCAGTAAGGATGATTTGAATGCCTTTTTATTATTTTTTAAGAAAAGTGCGTGTATGTGTGACTTGGGAAGTTTGTAAATAAAATCACTGATTATTCATAATCCTTTTAAATTTAATTATAGTTTTTTTTAAAACAAGCAACTTATAAAAATAAAAAAAATTAAGTTACGTATTTAATTAATTCATTCATGCTATATAACAGGTGTGGCCAAACTTTTGGGGTCCAGGGTCTACACATTTGAATTTGGCCACATTTGAAAAATCGACGGCGGTCTACCAATGACAGAGCTAAATTAACGAACATATTTATTTTCGGTCACAAGAAAAAATGGTAAATTATGTAATTTTTCTAAAAAAAAAACTTAATATTAATATTTACAAAATAAAAATTTACTGACAAAAATAATCAAAGTATTCATATATCAAAAAGTGACCATGTTATTCATTTTGTTTAGTTGAAATTTGGCACTGTATATCTGCGACAAATTTATCATATTGTGGCTGGTACGAGCTTATTGCAATGCATAAACAAGAAATTAAATGTTCATCTGTTAAATGCGACAAATATTTGTTTTTTGTTCAAGGTTGAAAAAGCAGATTCGCAAAGATACCTCGATCCAAAGTATGATTTCAAATACAAAATCAATTTGGAAATGTTTCCTCAGTGGTTAATTTCCAAAAATCAGTATCGCTAAATATTCTCTGGATTTAAGAAATATATCGCATCTTAATTTAATAATTTCTTCCTCGACCGTGAATGATATGATATCTATTAAATGTCCTATTTTTTCAGATATTCCATCAATGTTGACATTTTCATTAAATGGAAATATCATAAAATTGAGTATTTCTTTCAATCTAATTAAGTCAGCTAACTTCTTTCAAATTCTTCAAACAAAACAAGTAAGTATTAAGCGAAATATTCGAAATCTCGGTTTGGATTATGGATGCACTCTTCCTCCATGTTTTTCAAGTTTCACAATTCATGTTTTCTTAATTAAGATGCTTTAAATTGTAAATCTTTGCACAGTTTGTTTTGGGTTTTAAAGCGTAAGACTGTAGTAAATTTTTATTTTAAATAATTCATTGATTCTATGTCATAAGTCATAAATTAAATTGTTAATATCCGAGGTCATTATTTGGATGGTCGCGTGGACTAACAAAAATGTCTTCGCGGTCTACCAGTCGACCGCGGTCGACTTCTTGGCCACCCCTGCTATATAACAACATTAAAATAATTAAAAAGAGTGACCTAGTAAGCAAGATGTTAATTTTCCAGTAAAATTTTAATCATAACATTTTATAAATGTTATCCAACTAAAGAAAAGCGATAAGCTGCTTAGATATGTACAAGAAATTAAGAAATAAAATGGCAAATTTAATTAATTTGGACCTGAATTTTTCGATAAATTTTAATTAATGATATTTTATAAACAGCATGGAACTAAAAAACCGTAATACGCTGTTGAAGTATCGGCATGCAATTTAGACTAGCAATACATTTGACACTGGCTGTTCATTCATAAATAAATCAACCTTGAAACATCATGAGTAAATGTATTTAACACAGATGCTACTTAAATATAGATATTTCTTCACATTTGAGTTCTCATTTTTTTCTGAATATCTTGAATAATCTGAAAATGAAAATATGTTTCAAATTAAAATTCCTTCATACAATTGACTTTCAATTCAAAGATATTATTAAATATTTATTCCCAAAAATAAGCTTCGCAAGCAATATTCGTACGAAAATACTCACTTTAGGCGGTTCTTTCTTTCGATCATTTAGAAATTTCAAAAATGCTTTTGTTGATGTTGAGTTTAGAAGTTCCGATTCCTAAAAATAAGCAGATCGAAACACGAAATTATTTTATTATATTGGGGATGATGGCGACATTATTATATCAGAAAATAAAAAAGTTTCAAATAAAAATTATAAACCATATTATGCGATTTATACAAAATTAAAAGATAAGCATATATGTTATGAAATTAAAGAATATATATTTTCTCTTAAATTTAAACAATAAATCGTATTTTAAAAGCTGAAATAGAACTAACTGTTTAAAGAAGGAAAAAGACGTAAAAAATTACTTAAATCTGATAAAACAATAGCACATATGACATTCCGTTTATAAATATTATGGAGCTAATTAACATAATAAATTGTTTAGATACCTGTAGGTAATTCAGACTAAAAACTTCAAAAAGTAAATGAAATTCATTAATGAATGGTTCTGAGAGAGTAATCTAATAGTTAAGAAAGACTTAACTATTTCAAGAGTTTTCCTGATCATAATGAAAAAACTGTCTAAATTTAAACACAAAAATAACAGTATACTTTTACATAAAAATTATTAATTTGAATCTTTTTTTCTACATATAAACAACATATTTTCACATATAAACGACAAATTTTTCATGTTGATTACAAAATGTATGTTAATCAGAAAAATAAATACTTTTTTTATTTTAACACTTATAACTTACACTTTTAAAACTAACATTAACTTTAGTTTTATTGATTAACACTTTTAAAAATGTTAATTTAGAACAATTATTTTACTATTATGATGACAGAATAATAATTGAATATTGTCAAAATTAAATGATTTAAGACAATGATTAAATATTTCGAATTAGAAGAATAATACCATTTACAGAGGAATAGAGATTTTGACTCAGACAAAAAAACTCGTAAATTTTGTTAGAAAAAGCAACAATGAATCATAAGAAAAAATATTCATAATTTATTGTTCTTTTCGCATGATAAAATCCAAAGTAAAATAGACATTGTCAGATTCTTCTCGTGATGTGTACTTCTTTATTGGAGATTTAAGATAAGCTTAAAAGAACACAAACTTTAAAACTAGAAGTAATACTGAAAAAATTTTCATAAGCTTCGCAGGAATTGATTTAGATATCGATTTATTGATTGGCATCGGAAAAAAGGCCATTGTGGTGTTTCTGGTAGATTGGTTTGAAGTACAATTGCAATAAAGTAAATGAGCTGAACTAATAGATGCTCCTATCAGTTTTGAAATATAGTTGGTCCAGACTTCATTTTTCTAAGATATATATCAGGGGTGGCCAAACTTTTGGAATCCGGGGTCTACTCCACATTTAAAAAATCGAAAGTGGTCTACCAATGGCAGAGCTAAATTAACGTACAAATTTATTTTCGGTAACAAGAAAATATGATAAATTATGTAATTTTTCTAAAAAAAACTTAATATATACAAAATAAAAATTTACTGTCGAAAATAATCAAAGTATTCATGTATCAAAAACGGACCATCCTATTCACTTCATTTAGTTAAAATTTGGCACTATATATCTGCGACAAGTTTATCATATTGTGGCTGGTACGAGCTTATTGCAATGCATTAACACGAAATTAAATGTTCATCTGTTAAATGCGACCAATGTTTGTTTTTTGTTCATGGTTCAAAATGCAGATTCGCAAAGATAACTCGATCCAAAGTATGATTTCAAATACAAAATCAATTTGTAAATATTTGGAAACGTTTTCTCAGAAATGAATTTCCAAAAGTCCAAAGTATTCCAAATTTCCAAAGTATCCCTAAATATGCTCTGTATCTAAGAAATATATCGCATCTTAATTTAATAATTTCTTCCTCGACCATGACTGATGTGATATCTATTAAATGTCCTATTTTTTCTGATACTCCATCAATGTTGACATTTTCATTAAATGGAAATATCATAAAATCGAGTATTTATTTCAACCTAATTAAGTCAGCGAATCGCTTTTAAATTCTTCTAACAAATCAAGTAAGTGTTCAGCGAAATCTTCAAAGTATCGGTTTGGATTATGGATGCACTCTTCCTCCATGTTTTTGAAATTTCTCAATTCATGTTTTCTTAATTGAGATGCATACATTTCTATAGTTTTTTTTAATGTTTTAACCGCGCTCATCATGTCCTTTTAAGTTTTAAATCGTAAACCTTTAATCACAAATCTTTAAATCGTAAATCTTTTGCACAGTTTGTTTTAGGTTTTAAAGAGTAGATTGTAGTTAATTTTTATTTTAAATAATTCGTTGATTCTATGGGATGAGTCATAAATTAAATTGTTAATATCCAAGGCCATTATCGAAATTGTCGCGTGGACTACCTAAAATGTCCTCACGGTCTACCAGTCGACCGCGGTCGACGTCTTGGCCACCCCTGATATATATGAAATAACATTGGATGGAGACACAATGATGCCTTCTAGTAGGACGATGCTTCTCCAAACAGAAGATCTTGAGCTCGATCTCAGCCATTATTGATTAACTGATAAAGGATGCTGTGCTTCTACTTTATGCTTGTGCACGTCAGTTGGATTTTAAACCTGAAACTTTTTAGAGCCTCTACTCATGCAACAGATAAATACAAACAATGTTCAAGACAAAACCTTGGGGAAAGCAATACGTGTTACATAATACCTTCAACAGTTTTCAACTGTTAGGCCTCCTCTACACATTTCAAAGTTCCTAGATAATAAACTTTTAGCTTTAAATGAAACAATTTTTTAAAAAAATATTGTTACCATCGAGTGGAAAGAAGCATCTTATTATCCACTCAACATTACATGAGACTCAATTACTAGCAGTATCAAACTTGATTGTCAAATTTTAACTTCTGCATCTCTTCAGTTCTAAGCAGTTCAGATACGCTTTTGCCAAGTAACAATTCAAATTGCTTTGGGAATTCAAAAATAAACCAATTCCCCAAGAAGTGTACTTTACCTGTTCTTAGGTAGACTGAATAATACTAATATTTGTCCAAAACATTAATATTTCTAAAAAATGTTTTAATTTAGTTGGTTGAAAATAAAATTTAATATATATCCTTTGCTGTAAAATTTTATTTCCCGAAATTGTCAAAAGATAAAAAGGAATATTAATTCTGTGAAAGTCAGACTGTTAACTGGAAGAGAACTTTTGATTTCATTTTCTGCCAGGAGTAGAGACACTGGGACGGAACGAGGGAGTCGTGTCGAAGTAAGGAGAACGGTGCGGTTGGTTCTGTTTCTTGGGGGTAGCGGAAGTCCGCTCCCGGTCGTTGTAAAACTAAATGTCCTTAAAAATGTCTAGATAAATGTCTGAATTCATTGTTTGTGTGTTAATGTGAAATAAATGTTTCGTGTATCATTAAATTATTTTGTGTTATTCGAATATCCTGGAGACGACAGGATCGTGAGAACATCACAAATTCTAAAGTATTCTTCATATATTCAATAATGCTTCCTTTTCCATAAATTAATTTACAAATAGAAAGTTTTTAAATAAAAGAAAGAAATAATTAAACATAATACATAATGAAACGGAATGTTTTACTTCTTCTGTCAAGTCTGGTATCTGCGTTGTTTCATGAAACCAGGTACTGGGATGCAAATAAAAACTTTGTTTCAAGCGTTCTGCTGTCTTTAATTCCTTTTTGGTTGTAACCTAAATTAAAATTTCTTCAGGTAAATTATAATAAATAAAAACATTGATGGTGAATTTTTCAGCACATATTAGTATAAAGCTGGTAAATTATTTTGGTACAAAATCAGCAAATTATTTAGAGTATACAGTTGAAAAAGCTTGTTTTAGTGATTAATCTATAATAAGAAGCATTTCTCTTGGTATGCTCGTAATAATCTACACAAGTCTATGAGCTATGTGTTCATAATACAATGAAACATTATTGTTGTCGTTGTTGTTACTAATCTTACTAGGAACTAACTTATTACTAATCGTGTCTAGGAACATACTAGACGAGGTCCACGAGTCCATTTACTTTCAGAAAACCGAAACCAAGCATAGGAGACAGGTATAGGTCTTCAAGAGACAACCCCATGCACTCAAGGATATGTGCTGGTGACGCCAGTTCATCATGACATTAAGGACAATTTGGGTGCATTTTGAGACCTCTCTCCTAAGTAAATCCCACTGAAGAATCGGGACAGTGCAGTCTGAACATATCTATCACAATCAAAAGCAATGGATTTTCCAGGGCCACCAGCTTGGTGACAGGGATGACTCGGGGGCCAAATTTGCCGGTCATGTCTGAGCACGTCTTCTAATGGAATACAGTTCAAGATATGTCAGTGAATTGATAACAGGTAATAGTTCTTCAGAACTCTCCTTTGCCAGGATGTCTGCTATTTCATTTCTTCATATGTCAACATGCGAAGGAATCCACTGAAAGTGCTCTTGACAGAGTCTGCTTAAGCTTGCCAAGAATTCCGACCTGATCGCCAACTCTTCACCAGTTTGAAAGATATCGGATGCTTTGCTACCGATATTGGCTACGATTGCCAGACCAAAGCCATGCTGCACTAAGATCTGTAATGGACAAAACAGCGCTTAGTCCCTCTTCGAAGGCTATAAACTCACTCTTGGAAACCGAACTAAAGACAGAATTTCTTTTCTTTATTTTAACATTTCCATTTGTGGATTTAATGACAACACTTGGTTGCTGTTGCAACACTTGTTGCTCGGGTCTTATAACTCACTGAAGCTGCCCTTTTCCTCCACCTTTGAGTCACACTATGATTTAGTAATTAGCATTTTACATTCCCATCCGGATGGCTCGAATTCAAATTCAATGACAGTTTTTCTCCCGGTTTTTCATAGCCTTTCCTTTCAAATCATCACCATGAACTCAAGTTCACTATTGATAAACGAAGAACACATTTTTCCTCATCATAAAATTATTTAGAAAGTTATGTCTTTTGATTAACATAAGGAGCACTACAGTTTAAAACAGAAAGAAAATAGTAATTTAATAGAATTTTGTAGTAACTTGAAATTGTTACATAAGGATGTAGATGGTTATATAAAAATAGAACTTTAAACAGATTCTCTTCTCCCAAATTTTCTAATAAGGGCTAAAATACTATAAATTGTAAATCTGTGTGTGTGAAACATTTATTAGTAAATATTTTTTATATTTCTTGAAAACTACGCTATATAAGTAAAGTGGTACTATAATTTTTATGAGGAATTTCGGATTAAATACAGAATCAGGAAAAATTGAAAACTATTTTTTAGAAAAAAAATTGCAGAATTCTACAAATAGTAATATTATATTTTTTATTACATAGTAATTTATAAATAATAAAAAATATAACATTACTGTTTGTGGAATTCTGTAATAATAATAAAGTTAAATATTTTCTCGTAAATTTTACCTAAAAATAGAGCTAATTGTGTTTCTATTGTGAACAATTCGTATTATTTTGTATGATGTTATATCTTAGAAATGTGATTCCATCGACACTTAATTAATCAAAGTGATCAAGCAAATGATTTAAGAATTAATATTAGACGACTTCGAAATATCTATCAAAAATTAATAAATCAAGAACCCGCGCAGAATAGTTTTTATGGTAAACCTTAATATTTGCGACTTTTTAAATACTTTGGAGATGCTATTTACATTTGAAAATTTTAAACTATTAATTTGAATTAAGTTATTCTAACAATTTACTGCAGTAAAATTAATTTATTTTAATATTTTAAATAACTATATATTAGTTTGGGGAAAAAGTTATCCATTATTTTTTCGGTAGACGTCTGTAGTGATCGCTATCTCGTGAGGTATCTATCAAACAATTTCAAATTTATGCTCATTGGAAAGGTGACATTTGACACTAAAATATTCTCTTGCAGTTTTTTGTTTGATTAATTCAGTTATGAGTACAAGGTTTCAAAAATAGAAGACAACAAACAGAAAATTCGATACATTTTAGTTTTTCTTTTATAATGGTGAAAATGCTAACCAGGTGGCTAAAATTGTGAAAGGTGTTTATCGTCCTATATATGACTGTAACAACCAGTTACGCACAATTTTGGTTTCGTCGATTCCGTTTGGGTATTTGGATGCTAAAGATGCACCTCGCGTGGATACAACATCGTCGAGAATGTCTATAAAATATCAAAAATTATCAAACTTGACAGCATGTCAGCAGTCGTAGCTTCGCACAAGACCTAAAAATCTACATGAAAACTGTTTTAATCCTTTTTACAAAGCGAATCTGAAAGAAGTTACAAAGAGTTCACGTAAAAATAATGGATTTCTTTTTCCCCAACCTAATATATGCATGTATGCATCAACGTATGTATATGTAAACAGAAACGGTGTAGAGGAGAGCGGTATTCACCAACACACAGCGCAGATGTTTTCCACTAACTCTTCCTCCAAAAAGATGACAAACGGAACGTAACAAAACAACAGCGCGCGAAGTTCTGGCCAAGCGGTACCTCACCGCCTTAAAGAGAGGGAAATGAAAGAATAAGGAACTCGGTGATGAAAGACGCTTATCGAAAATGTTTAATTGTTATGCTTCACAATTATTTTAATTTTAGATTTTTAATTTGTAAACAATTTTTCTCTTTGTTGCTATTTATTAAATTAGTAAGACTAAATATTAAATTAGATTACACTGTTTTAATTATTACTTAATATCTATACTCCATCATTACACACACACATATTAGTTTGGGGAAAAAGAAATCCATTATTTTTACGTGAACTTTTTGTAACTTCTTTCAGATTCGCTTTGTAAAAAGGTTTAAAACAGTTTTCTTGTAGATTTTTAGCTGATGCTGACATGCTGTCAAGTTTGATAATTTTTGATATTTTATAGACATTCTCGACGATGTTGTATCCATGCGAGGTGCATCTCTAACATCAAAAATACCCGAACGGAATCGACGAAACAAAAATTGTACGTAACTGGTTGTTACAGTCTTATATAGGACGATAAACACCTTTTACAATTTTAGCCACCCGGCGATCACTACAGACTACAGATAGCGATCACTACAGACGTCTACCGAAAAAATAATGGATAACTTTTTCCCCAACCTAATATATATATATATATATATATATATATATATATATATATATATATACTCATTAAAAAGATAATTTAAAAAAGATAAAAAAAGGATAATATAAAAAAAGAAATCATAAAAAAGAAAAATATACACTCATAAATTGAGAATAATGAATTCATTTTACCAGACTTCAATCATCTGAATTTATATTTAATTTATTCTTACTTTTTATTTGTAAGGAGAATAAGTATGTTTCATCTGTCATACAGAAAAATTACAAGGGTAATGAAAATTGACGAGAATTGGGCTGATCATTAATTATTGAAATTATTATTTTTCAATAACTTTGCCTTCTCTATTTTTCGGATTCTTTACTTTTATTTTATATTCAATATTTTTATGAAATTCTTATATCTTCTCTTTCATTTAAATCTTTTTTTTTTACTTTTTAAGTGAATTGTACATAAAAAATTAATTGTAAAATATTAATCATCCTTCATTTGAAAGATATTAAATAATACAAAGCTTTGTAAATTAGCTTGTAAGATTCGACGGTGATCTAAATTTTGTGGCTGAGCTTAGTGTTAAAAGGGACAATAAGCTCTTCCGGCGTTCTCCTATAATCTCAAGAAAAAGTATATGATAACCTGATTTAGAATCAAAGCATTATTACAAAAATCTAAATCAGAATAAGATAGTACTTTTTACTGATTTAGATTTTACTATATTTTTCAGAGATAGAAGGAAGTATGTCGATTAGCCCATCAAGAAGTATTTTACGGAGTGGTGGCTTAGTTGGTTCGGGCGTAGTTCTCGTAATCGGAAGGTATTGAGTTCAAATCCAGGATTAACTGAAGATCGCCGTGTTCACTAATAGCGACTGGAGCACGCAAAATATGTCGTGGTCGCAATGTTCACCATGTTCCCATTCCAAATCAATACCTCTAGGGGTGTTTGGAGCCAGGCCTTGGGTCTTCTCAGGATTCAATCTCTAAATTGGAGGACCCAGATGGGGTACTGCCATCTATGTGCCAAAGTCATATTTCCATTTTCCATATGGGGGTGGCTCTGTATAAAAGCGGAAAACGTTCTTTCCGATTTCATTCACTCAGTCACTGAAGAGCGGGTTGGCTTCGCCATGCGTCATAAATAACAACAACAAAAGTATTTTACACCTTTATGTCTCTAAATTTGAATCTTCCTACTTGTTAATTTTATACTTTTCTTGTACTTTTTCGACTGATTCACGAATTAACCTTTGTTACGAAGTTTCTGGAAATATTTAATTTTGATGTAATTTTTTTTATGATTTCCAAATATATATATATATATATATATATATATATATATATATATACAAATATAGATATATATATATATGTGTGTGTGTGTGTGTGTGTGTGTGTGTGTGTGTGTGTTTGTTAACACGCCTGCTATCAAAAAAATTTATCACTACAGAAAATAGAAAATTCGCCTAAATACTTTTTCCTTTCACACTGAAGTCATTAAAGCATTCATAAGCATAACTAACTTCACGAAATATACAAGTTTTACAACTGTACATAATGAGCAAGTTAGTTATGTCATAAGATAAGGTCATTGTAAAATACGCATTGGTTTCTACAGAATAACTTGACATTCTAGAAAAATGTCATTTTTCCATAACTATTTATTTAAAGAGACTGTGAGTAGTTTCAAAATGTTATACAATTCGCGATCACCTTATCTGTCATTAATCGTTTCAGTACAGCTGAATGCAATTTTCTTCGTTTCATAAGCTTTTTGAATTTAAAACATTCAGAAATTTTGTGCATTTTTTAATTATTTTTTTTTTAATTTACAGCACTCTCCAAGTATACAGTTCAAAAAATGCATTGACAATGATTTTAGCGCAAAAAAAGCCTATTACTCTACATTTAAATTTGAGCTAAAAGTTTCTGTTGATTGTTCGTTAATGGAAAAAGAAAATCACAAATTTCTTTGATATCTCAGGATGCGATTACAAATAATTAATTTTCTTGATTTTTTTTAAAGAAGGAAAACTTATATTCCAATATTGATAAGATATATAATACCACAGAAGTTAACTTACAACTCCATGCTTTATTTTGTCGGTGCCCGCCAGTGGTGTTTGTACAAGTTCACTTGCATGGATTGTTGTGGGCGGTCGAAGACTGGGGTCTAGTACTTTTGGTCGAAAAGATTCACGGACTACAGCCGGTTGTAGGAACGTTTCCTTAGCATCTGCATCTTGTGTTCTTGACTGATAATTTTCCCCGATTAAATCATTGCAAGTTGCGCAAAACTCTTGAACTGTTATTCTCAAACTGTCTTCCTAAGAAATGAAAAGAGAACATTAAGGTTCTGAAGAAAAAAGAAATATTTAATAGTTTTTCATAGAACAATTTTATTTCTATTCAAAATTCTAGAGTTGTTTGTATGTAAAGTCACTTTACACAGTAATAAAAATGTAATTTTATTATGTTCAGTGGATCGATAAAACTAAATACCAAGCATGCTTGAGAGCTAAACACTGGGGTTTCACGTTAGGCTGACCACCTAACTGGGACAAATGCTTCACACCCTAGGGCCCTTGGTCATGAACATAGAGATGGGCCCTATAGGCCTTGGCCCTCACAAGGGCTGTCTTGCCAATGAGTTTAGTTTAGTTTGGTTTTATTTTGTAGAGGTATTTTCATTTGACTGATGTTTTCATCTGTAAAAGAAAGATTGTTTTCCAAAAACTAAATCAAGATCTAATTCCTGATATAAAAAATTGCTTAGAAACTTTCCAAAACTAATGTTTAATTTATATACACAATTGTTTATAAATTAAAACATTAGTTTTGAAATCTGTCTAAACAATTTCATTCTAAACGATAACCCTTATCATTCTAAGCGATAATTTAAAATCACATTCTAATATCATTCTAAACGATACTAAATTCTAATGATATAATCTAAATTATCGTTTAGAATGATAAACATTTATCATTCTAAACGATAACTTAGAATCACCAATGTAATAACATATATAACATATACAGATTGCCCATCAAAATCCATTGCACCTGTGAAAACTGTGATCGTTATAGTTTTTAAAATAATATCTAAGAACAGACATAAGTTATAAAAGGAATGTTTAAATTTAAATATCACGTTTATATCTATAGTGGAGCAAAGTAATATTCGATCATAATATCTACGGTGTTCCCTAACTGATGAATCTTAAGATTTTCTTTATATATTGTGCCAATACATTTCATTTTCTGTCATTATTAAGAATAATCTCCTAAACGTATACAAATCACAATTAATAATTTACGGAATTAAAGATTAAGAATGGTGTTCAGGTTCTACACTGATTTATGTAAATATAGGAAATCAATAAAGTAAACAAAATTCGAATGCTATACAGAAAAGGAAACAAAATCATCACAAACTTGACGAGTAATAACGATTTAGTAAAAAATAAACTTTGCATGTTAATATTAAGAGCAAATTGCGTTTGTTAACAGAAAAAGGTGTCACGAAAAAAATAAAAAAAATATTACCTTCCGAATAAAAATCACTTTTCAGATTTGTGTTGTGGCAACACTTTGATCAAAAAGGATAAATAGGCCCAAGGAATGATAAGTTCCTTTCTTCTATCATTGGTTTCTGATATCACGGCCAAGACGTCTTAATATGCTTTTTTAAACCTTAATTTACACAAAGTACATCATTCTGTTTCTGCAACAAACCGATTTTGCTTGCAACTTTGTGATCGACTTTTTTCCCTTAGCTCGAGCAGTTTCTGAGCTCAGAGCAATAATACTTTTCCCCATTGTTGTAGTTTGACGGTCTCAAAACCCAGCACAAAATCAATTTTCTCTACCATGACATTTTTATTATTTTTATTCGAT
>JAPDSC010160673.1:0-11688 GCA_026290005.1 Latrodectus geometricus
AAATTAATACATTTTGAACTAGCGTCACAAATAAACTTAATTTAATAATTTACACTTGCCTGAAATCTAGATTAAAAAGGTAACAAATTAAAAAAATGATGAAAAATGCAAATCATATTTTAAATTATAATTTTAATAAAATCTTTATAATAAAAACTTAATAATATAACTAAATGATGGAAATTTATTAATAATTACATCCAGTTGAATTCTCTTTCCTTCTCTTGGTATTATGTTTGTATAATGAACATAACATCAAAGAAATATTAATAATATTAACAATATCAAAGAAATTTATGGAACATATTATGACAATAATATTTAATTTGAAACAATTCTAATTTTTAATTGATATCAAAGAAAATGTATAGCTGCCTTTCAGCAAAGCATTGATTTTATTTGAATTTAAAATATATACAAGCTAAAATATTTTAAAATAAGCACATTACTCATTACAACTCATTTACATTTTAATGATATCAGATTTTTTTATTCATTTACGGATTATTTCATTAAATAATCTTTAAATCTATAAAAAATTATGAAAAGGCAAAATCTCATTGTAAATATGAAGCTATTTGGTGATATTCTATTTATTAGAATGTTTCATAAATTTTTGAAAGTGCTTTTTTATGACATTTTAATGTATTTTACAAATTACAGGCCAATTTACTTCTAATTATCTAGATCATATCTTTTACAAAACTTTAGATTCACTTCAACGCAGTCGGATTTTGCTTATTATGCTAAGCGTAAGATTTATTCACAAGTACTGAATCCGAAATACAGTGTGGAGTACATAACAACCGAAGTGACCAACTTGAGAAATAATATGAAAATCTTAATCCTCTTAAGGCGTTTTATTAATCTTAATTTGATAATAACTATTAAGGAATATTTTAGAAAATCACGAATAGTATAGTTTGAAATTACTATGCAAATTTAAATTTCATCATAAATTTAAAAAACCAAATAATGTTTGTTGGTAGACTATATAGAAACAAAAAAATTGAGTTTTAAAATAATATTTTACCCAATATTATTTAAATTTCATTATTTGCATTCTTATTTCATTTTTGATTGCAAATTGTTTGGGGTTATTTTTGTTATTTTAAGTAATTGTAAATCTTATAAATTATATGTATCAAAATAATATTCAATATTTGCATAGAAAAATTTAATTTAACTGCATTCTCTTTCTGATTGTAAACTACAAAATGTTAAAACAGTATAACCACGCTTGTTTTTATTATGATCGTAAAAAATACATTTTCGTTTTTTCATGTGTGTTATTTATTTTTTCTTTGTATTTAATATTTTTTATGTATTTAATAATAATAGATATAAGTTCAAAACAAATGCTACAACAAACATTTAATTCGTATTTTTGATGAAACAAATTTGTATCATTATAATATTAATTACTGGTGATGTAGCAAACATTGTTAAGCTAACTATATTTCTGAATGTTATAAATTTTATTTATAATTCATTCTATATTGTGTCCATATTTTTTCTAGAATATAGATAAAAGAATATTTTCTGAAATATATTGAATCTCGTTGAAAAATAAGAATTCCAGAAAAAGATTCTTAAGACATCATTAGTAATTGGACGTTGACATTGTTCTCCTTTTATCTGGAAAGAAAAATAATAGTTTTATCTTCTCTCAAATTGAATGCAATCCTCTTTTTAGTTCAGTAATTCCATTCTTAGTCTTTCTAATAAATACATTTTTATTCTCACAATTCATTAAGGATACGATCTCTTTTATTTGATTAAAAGAAAGATATGTTAGTCAGTTCAAATCACTTCATGAGAAATTCTTCAATTATTGCTTGTAGATTCTTTCCGCATATTTTTGTTCGAATTTAATTAGCAGTACAAAAAGGTTTATTATTTTTGAAAACAATGTCCACGAGAATAATGATAGCCTCAAACTTTTGTCACTCATATGTTCATGTTTCGAAAGATTTGTTTCATTATTTTAATGATATGACATGTGGTTGACATTCAAATTTAAATACGTCTTTGACGACAACATTTGAAGATATATTTAATTAAGATGAATATAAAATTATTTTTTTTATTTTTACAAGAGAAATATTGACTTAAATATCAATATTATTATTTTATTATTAAAATAAAAACAATGTTTACTATAATATTTATCATAAGAATTACAATAATTAATATTTATATTGAAAAGTTTTTTTTGTTAATAAATATATAAGGTATAGTTTTAATTATAAAATTTTTATAGAAAAAAAATTTAAATTTTAATTGTTCACTTAAAAAATCTAATCAAATTACAAGATTTTTTCCAAATTACTTAAAAATCAAGAACAAATATAAAACACATGTAAAGTGTTATACGAAGAAAATATATCAATTTTGCTTTTTAAACAAATTCGCTATTCTATTTTCACCGATCACTTCGTTTTAAATTTAAATTAAATCAATATAAATTTAAATATGTCAAAGTATGATTAATCATATGTTATTAATAAAAGTATAATTAATAACAGATAACACTTATATATGTTGATAGATATTAGAAATATTCTGAGCATCAAAATAGTATATTTCTATCTGTTTGTTTCTGAATAAACTCCTAAAATTATTTTCATTCAAGATTTGTTAATCTATTTAGCAGTCAGAGAAAAGAAGAATTTTAAATTAAAAATATTTAAATCATTATTTTTATTTTATGCTTGTGATATAATTTACATATTTTCACAATAAGAAAAGAAACTACTAATGTATTATTATTTTATTATTATATATTTTTGAAATTTTAATTTTACATTTGTGTATATATAAATTAAAAATTAATTTAATAAAGAAACATTATAAAAGTCTCAGTAGTTACCTTAAATTATCTTTAATAAATGTGTTATATGTATCAAAAATTGTTTTCTAAAACAACAAATCATTGAAAACTCAAACATTTTGAGCAAAATAAACTTTAAATGTTAACTAAATAATTTTTATTGTATATTCTATTATTATACATAGTAATTTCGTTTATTCAAGTAGACTAACTATTACAAAATGTGTTTTTCAATAGATTATCAAAATTCCAGTTTACTGCTTATTTGATTTAAAAAAATACTAATAAATTATGTAATAAAAATGCATCAATGAACGCTTAGAATTCAACTCATTCAGGTTCTAATTTAATGAACTGGAAAATGAATCATAATAATAAGCTTTTTTTAAGCAAACTTTTCATTATGCTTAGAGCTTTACATTTAATGAGAAACAATAACTTATTTTTGAAAGAAACTAAATTGCAGTTTTCTTAACTAATCTTCCTTGCATTCATTTTTTAAACATCTTTATTAATGCAGTCTTCTGCAAAATTTTAAATGAATTTTAAAAGATACTTTTTTACCAAAAAGAAAAGCAAAATACTTTTTATAAATATTTGAAGATACATTTCAATAGATTTTTATGCCTTATTAAGCCAAATAATTAGAAACTCCGACAACTACTGGTTAAATATGTATTTTATTTTAAAAGGACTTATTAATTTCCACCATTTTAAAACAATTGTTATCCGTAAATATTTTTTTAAAAACTTGCGACTTATTGAGGATTAAGTATAAAAATACTAGCATGTATGGTTTTTTTAAGTAAGAAATTTGTATAATGTCAAAGTTTACTAGAAGTTTATTATTAAAAGAAACGTTTTTTTAATAAAAACAGAATCTTCAAAAACTTTTTTAGCAAAAGAAAACATTGCTTGCATTTCAATTATATTCTTCTATTACGTAAGTAAATATTATAGAATATAATAAAATATTAATGAAAGAAGATTTAAATAGATATTTATAAAATTTTGAAGGCTTTATTTTTTTCAACAAGAAATACTGTTGATAAATATATTATTTAATGCCTTAAAGGATTATAAATTTAAGACATAAAATAAACATGTTTATCTAAAAGAATAAATATAAAAATCTATCAGAAAAATTTTAAGAGTAATAGCAAAAGTTTACTAATTGTTTCTTATTTTTTTAAATAATAATCTGTAAGCGTGGATTTCATTATGAGTGAAACAAAATGAAGAAATTAGTAACTTGTTATTTAGGGAAAAATAGTGAGTAGTTACATAATATTTCTTGTTAGGATAAACGTGAAGTTATTGTATTAAGCATTGAGTTAATTTATTTTTTTTAATTTAGTACTTCAACTTTGCATAAAATGAAAGTATTTCCAATAACATAGTTGTTGTAATATTGCAACAACTAGCCAATTCAATTACTAACAAAGGCTCACACGTTTGAGGAATGCCTTATTTTTAAATATGTAGAAGATCATCCAGTTGAACGGGTTGATTTCTGCTAATATCAATACTAATCTATTCCTATTAAGAAAATAATGTACAATGAAGAAACTATTGTATTTCCGGTGTAAATAAAAAGTTCTGCTGCTTATTAAAGTCTCAGTTAATTAACGTATCTCATTTAATTAACATATCACATCAGACTTGAATGTAGTATGTGACGAAATGTTATTCTAATATCTATAATTTCTTATCATCTTCTACAAATTTGAATTTCATTTCTCAAAAATATCTTCAATATTGGCGCAATAAGTTCTGAAATTATTATTAGAATATTCACAGTTCAATCATCATAATAAATACATAAAATACCTATTTATAAAATTTTAGCACAGATATTTTTGTTTTAAAATATTTTGATTTAAAAATTATTTTTATAATTACTCACTCCAATTTTGTTTTTCATGAAATTTTTGACATTGAAACATATTAATTCTTATTTTTTTATTAATTTTTAATTATAAAATCAAATCAATTTAAAATAAGTAATAAATGTGTATTTTATTTAATAAAGATATAATCTTACTTTTATAACATTTAATAAAATTTTACAAACAGATTTCACAATTAAAGAGAGGAGAACGATATTTTTAAAAGTAATTTCATTGAACAGAAAAGAATAGATTAGGATGAAACATAAAATATTGGGAATCAATGTTTTTCTTGTTTGCGAAAAATATTTATTTAAATTCATCAATATAATTTTAGTTAAAACTAATGGCTACATTTTTTTTTATTTTTTCATGCGAGAGTCACGGTTTATTGAAGTCACGAATGTCTCTAAAATTGACATTGAATCTAAAACAACAAATTTGTTAAGAAATACAAATTCAATAGATACGAATTTTGTACATATTTATATGTTCATAATTCTATAGAAAATCGATATCAATTTATTGAAAAATAAATTAAATAAACACTTATATTTTGTGTTATAGAAATTTTATTTTATTAAATATATTACAAGCAAGCTTTTTTTTTCTTTTTTAACTTATATCATACTTGAAAATGAATAATTAAAAATTCTTTCAATTTTCTTAATACATTTTTAAGGAAATTAATTAATTTTGAGATTAATTTATGAATACAATATTCACTTGTCTTACAATAATTATGCTGAGCGCTTAAATTGTAGTATTCATTTGTTTGATTATCCCTTTGTATTTAAGTTATTAAATGAATAAAATTCTTTTAAATAATTAAAACATTAATCAAGAAATATGTTTTATTTGTATTGAATAAACTTTTAATTTTGTTGCCTTGTTTTATCTCTAATTATTTTTATAGGTATTTAGCTAAGATGAATAATTTTTTCAGACATTTGTTTAACTTTTTGTTTAAATGTCTTTCATTGAAAGTTTAATTAAATTATATTAGTTGAAATTAATTTTGAAATTTCCTACTTAAAATGAATTTCAGCCTTTCACACACACACACTCAGGTGTAGGATTAGAAAAGTTGAATTGTTTAAAATATCAAGTATAAAATAGCAATTATGGGATTTAAAAAAAAATTGGCATAATACTTCTACCACAATTCTGAAATAAATCAGAAAAATAATCTATGAGTACAATATTGCAATTTCATTATACTTATGAATTATCTGTCTATACTTATATATAACTTGATTTTATATAAATATGTATTGGTATTGTATAACAGATATCGTTTGATAATAATTAAATTATTTTCGAATTAAAGTTGAAGTACCGTAAGAATATTAATCTAAATCCATAACTTTAAATGTTGATATTTTTAAAGAAAAATTTGAAGTGTTCAATTATAAATTATTGAAATATTTTCTGTCTGATTTATTTGATTCGGAAATACGAAAATTTCTACATTTATTCTAAAATGTTTTACTTATTGAATTATATATTTTATTACAAAATAATGAAAGTAGGTCACTCAATTTATTCTTGCTACATGTGTGATTGATATTCTTAAATGATGGTATTAATATTTTATTATAATCCATAAATTTACTGCTAAACAGAAATTTAGAATGTAGAAAAAATTTATTTCTTCTGATTTTAATTAATTAAAAAATTAATAATCTTTTAAAAATAGTATAATTGTAAGAACTAAGTTTAATTTAAAATGTTATCCGTAGATTTACTAATAATTCTTAAATCATTCATAAAACCCATGGAAAAATAAGCATTTTTAGATAAAAATATTTCTATCAACTAAATTACATTAATGTTATAGATATTTTTCTACTTGGAAATATTTGATGGGAATTCCTAGAAATAAATGCTTTTCGTGCTGAGAAAATTGATAACGTGTATTCCATAATAAATGGATGTCATTAACAGAAGTATGTCAATAAAATGGTCCTACTTCACATTTGACATTTACATACAGTTTTTAATAAAATTCCGCAAACATGTGCTTTTCCAATCATTTTCAGAGAAAGGCTCTAGATCAATTGCTGTAGACGATTATTTTGTCTTATGTTTATTTCTTTATATTCTATAGTGAATTAATATTCAAAACATATTTCTTTTGTATCACCATATTTCTCAAAAAGTATCAATAGTTTAAAACTTTTACAAAAATAACACCATAAATAATAAAGCATAAAAAATTATTTACATTTTACATATTATATGCAAATCAAAAATATTAAAATTAATAAAATAACAAAATAAGTAGTAATAAATTTCAAGAGAAGAAAATAAACAGAAAATTGTATAATGTCTATGAGTAATTTTAGAATTTAGTCGAATTTCAAAATTGTTAATTTACGATTTTGAATAATAAAAAATGGCTCATCAATGTCTCACTAATAAGTTTCAAAAATGAAATGTATATAAAATTTAAGTATGCCTTACAGGACATATTCTTAAGAAGTTTGAGAATTTCTATGCTTTTTATTTCTTGATAATTAAATCTCTGATCATTAAAATCGGTTTAAATAATCTTTACCTATATTGAAAGAAAATTAATTAAATATACATAATTATTATATGATAAATCGTTTTAATACAGTTATGAGTTTTTATGAGAATATAATAATCTTTACCAGTAACCCATAATTGCAAAATTTAAAATCATTTTTCAACTTCGTTCTGAATATCAATATTGCATTTTCTTTAAGATTCAGAAAGTAATTTTTATTGTTTACTTGTTTAAAAATTTCTTATCTACTTGATGAATGCTCAAATAATTCCTCAAAACTAATAAATTGACATCAAATAAATATAAAAATATTTCAACAGAAAGAAAAAGTGTATTAGGTATGTACATTTTATTAATGTTTTAACTCGAAATATTGCTCTTGGGATATGCTTTTTAAAGAGGTAGTTGATTAAGGAGTAATTCTCATTGTCAAAATTGTAGAAAGTTGTATAATGTATATGTGTATTATTGGAGATGGGTTATATTATTGGATGATTTATTATATTATTGGAGATGTTTTGCATTGGTAAAACAATCATAAATTAAAACGACTTATTCTTCATAACACTTTTGAAAGGGCTGTTGAGGAAATATTCAGTTGCAATATCTTTACAAATATATAACATCTGCTATTGATACAGACGGGATGTATATTACAATGGTAAGAGAGTAATGATGCATAATATTCCTCAGGTTATCATTCAAATGATACTGATACTGATGTATTTTTGATAATTTCCTAGTAAGCAATAAGATTTTTTTCTAAGCTTATATTCCAATAAAATTCCAATAATCAAGAACTAACTCCTTATGATACCACAATGCGTTATGATTAGTTCTATTAAGTGCTGTAATACTATACATAATTTCTTTCTGTGGTTTCAAACTTTTCTCAGTTTGACACTGTTAAAGTATATATTTTCATGTATGGTACAAAAACTCTACATTTTATTTGTGTAAGTGAAATATATCAATTTTAAGCAAAAATCGTTGACACACTTCCTTACTAATTTTAAATCTGGTCTGGTTTTCTTAAAAAAATTATGTAAATAGATAATCATATTTATTACTGTTTTTTGAGATTGCTATACAGAACTTTACAGATTAACAGAAATTCAGAATTTCAAGTAAAATAAAAAATAATGCAAACAGAAATTGTCAAACGTTACTAATATCTAAATTTTTGTTAACAAGTTATATTCCATTTACTAACTGATGTATAAAGATGAGTATAATGTAAATGTTGCAGTATTTGTACATTTAAATATGCTTTAATTTACATCTAATTTCTTACAAATAAATTTCGAGGATTATTCTGTCAATGAACTAGATTTCGAAACCTTTATGGAATTAATAATTTGTATATAAAAAATTATCAGACATTAATTATTTCCCCTTCAATTATTTTCCGCAATAATGATTTTCTTTCAGAATATATTACAACATAGAATTGTTTTCAAAATTTATGTTTTTCTATTAGTATTACACTCTTTTACAGTCAAAGTTTTATATCATTATTATATATTTTTGTAATATGTCTGCAAGATCCGAGAGCAATTCTCTCTAATATGTCAACATAATCACACAAACACAGTATTAGTTAAATAAACAAACTACAAAATAACTTAAAAGGAAGTCAGAAAAATCAGCACAAATGTAACATGTAACACATTAAATAAAAATAATTCAAAAATGTAAAAAAAAAATCAATATGATCTAAAATGTTTTGATGAAAATTTCAGTTAAAAATATGTAAAGAATGATTTCAATTCTAAAATTAAATTACCTGTTAACTAAGATATATTGATTTTTATCTTGTCTTTAGAAGACATTTATCGAAACACAACTATCAATAAACCATTTCCATTAATAACACTTTGAAAACAAGTTTTAAAGTGGAATGAACTGCTATGGGTTTACATGATTGAGAAATTCTTTTAATGCAAACCAAAATTAAATCACAAAAACCGCTAAATAATACAGTAATGAAAATTCAGTTAAATCCTTAATTGATTGCATTTATAAGAAAATTAATGTAATTGAATTCATATACTCTTATTTTTAATACATATTTCTTACTTCACTTCATATTTAAGTTCAAGTTACATATTTTATGAAATGAAATAAGCAAAATTATGGATATAATCATTTCAAACCCTTTGAAAAAAATGTAATTAATTGAATATTTATAGTTATAGGTTTGTTTTATATATTCTTCCAAGATATTCACAATACTATTTTATATTTAAAAGTGACAGTTTTTAATTAATGTATCAGAAGCAACGAGAAAGGTATGTATCATCAGCGATGACTGTATCAGAAACGCTTAACATATATAATATTTATACTTTCTTTCATAATTTTCCCTTATCTTTATGGTTTATACATCTTATACTGAGGGGTTAATGACATAAAGTTAATCTTATGTATTATAGTATAAAATATGTTCTTTATAGTAGAAGATTTCAGTTATTGTTTTTTACTGATTTTCATAATAAAGATCTATCAACGTATTATGCTGCGAAATAATATTAACATCAAATAACCAAGAATCAAAATCATATTTGTAATTATATTTATTTACAAATAAGAAAATATATTTTTAACATATTGAACAATTACTTTAGTAATTTGTCATTTAAGCTCAAAATTCCAGATTATCTCAGAAATTACATAGACAGGTTACTTTTAAAATTTTAGTAAAAAAATAATACTAATTAATAATAATAATTTGTAATGAAAAATATGAGTTTTTTGCGTAGAAAAATATAAATTTATGAAACATTTTCACAGGTTTATTTATTGGTTATCTTAATTTATGCTTTATTTTCTAATAATGTAATCCTTATAAATCAATTCAGCATTGAAGTTCTACTAAAGTTTTGGGAAAATACTGTTATAAAATATTTTTAAAATAATTCTCTTTAGCTCAACAATGAATTGTAAACTATTTACTTAATTAATAACTATGACTAAAAGTTTATTTTGAAAACTATGCAGAACTTTAAGCCAAAATAGGAAATGTTATATATGCATGCAAATATATTTTAGAGTTAATGTCTGTCTAGACAAGGATTTAAAGCAAATATTTCAGCAGATGGACTTAAAATGCGCACAAGCATAGCAGCTCGCAATTTTCTAAATCTCACGACTAAAAACAACTGACATTTATAGCATGTTAAATATGCGTGAGAATGTTGCTAAAATTTTTCATTACTGATAAAATATCATTTCACTCAGGATATTATCTTAAACAAAAATTCCGAATTGATGATAAAAATCAATGCATAAAATATAAATGTTTAAATCTAAGACAAAAACTATATATACTTGCTGAATAAACTAGAATGTTTTACCTAGTTTATTGAATAATGAAAAAAAAAAGTTTGATGTTATGGAATTCTTGGCAGGTTGATTTGACAACAGAAACTGTTGTGCAATGCTTGGTTAAGGTTGTATTCTTTTCTGCATGAGAATTACTCAAGAAGAATGCTTAAGATTACTTTTTGTCTGATAAAACTTCTACTATGATTAAAAAGCAGAATTGGAAACTTCTTACTGAGCTTTCCAATGTTTAAATTTTCCTTTTCCGGGGCGTTTAGTCGCGAATCATTTTTATTAATAAAAATAATGAACAGAAGCATATATATGTATCTGTATATTACTAAATTTAAAATAAAAGCAATATTCAAATGCAAATACTAAAAATAGCCACAGAGAATTCTAATTATTCTGAAAATGTAAGCACAAAATATACCGTTTATTGGTTGAGATCGGTTTCTGTACTTCCATCTACAGAAATATGATTTAACCAATAGACCAATGAGAAAACAAGATATTTATTTTTTTTAACTTTGACTACTTTTCTGAAAATGTTGCATTGAAACTTTTTCAAACATAAAGTGAGAAGAAAATGTATACTACTTTTGAATAGTGATTTAAGTACAATCAGTAAAATTTGAATTATTACTCATTTCCTAATATTTAATATTTGGTCATTTAGATACCTTTCTCCAAATAACATAAATAATTCTTATATTCACATTATAGTAGAAAATTTTTCCAATATTAGTTTTATTTCACTGTTATCATACAAATGATTCCATAACAATATCCATTTTAGAAATAATAAAGTATAATCCTTTATTGCTTTTTATATTTCAAGGAAAAATATCTATTGAAATTAACATGAAATTTGCTTCACAAGATTTTTTTTCTGTGATTCATATTTAAAAATAAATGCATTACGTTATTTATTTGGTAATTAGCAATTTTTTTATATTCATATTTATCAGGCAACCTATAATTGAAAGTATATATAAGGAATTAAAATTGTATGCATATGTTGTTAATATGAAAAGAGCCATTTATATCATAAATATGCATCATTTAGTAATGGATACCCTGATTGTTATATAAGTAAACTAGGTAAA
>JAPDSC010160678.1:1186-22926 GCA_026290005.1 Latrodectus geometricus
GAGATGTAATCGTGTGACATTTATATTATCAAGGAATAAGAATGGAACGAAAACTCACAAACCTCATTCATGCTTTAAGAATTACGTGATTAAAAAAAAGGTAAATAAAAAAACACCCTTTTACTTAAACATATTTAGAACAACTATGTTTTGGATTTTGTCCAACGAAAGTTTTCTTATCCTCAAGGGCATTCAACATTTCGCATCACTGCGAATCGCACCAATCGATCTTCCAGCCATGATGCCATTTGAAAAACGGAAAGTTGAATATTATTTAATCATAACAAATATTACGTTATTGCAAGATCTTGTTAAAATATCTTTTAAATTGCTGCAGTATTACAAATAAATATATACTATTTTAATAAAATATAAGTAACAGTGAGTTTTATATTTGTAAAGTAAGATTAAATGAGCAATTTAAGTTTGTAAAGGTAAAAAACTTGCAAATTTATTTCAATGATGATAAATAAATCAAATGTCAAATTTACTTCGACAACAAATTATGAAAACAAAAATTTTTTAATAAATCAAGGAAACTTCGTTCTCCATGTATATTGAAAAGTAGTTCCATAATATTCTATTACTTTCAGTTTAAGATACTTTTTCGAATATTTAAAGAATTATATCGTTGATTTTTTCTAGAATCTCGATAAAATACTGAATATTTTTAATTAAAAATCTATGTCTACCTATATATGTACATAAGCTTTCTTAGCATTATAATTTTTGTTGTTTATTAATTTTCTATTATTAACGTATTTCATTATTAGTTTAAGGAGTAAAAAGCTGCAAAAAACATGGCTAAGTGTAAATCTTTTAGTGATATTTGGACTTCATGGGGGGTAGACTATGAAATATGAATATGTCAGCCATTAAGACATTAACACTTTCTGTTGAGTTCGACTGGAAAATTTTATTTATCGAGATAATTTTGATAATATAAAAGTATTTATTCTTCTAGGTGTTGATTCGGATAATTTTGATGACATAAAACATTTTAAAAGCTTCCGTATCTTTTTCACTAATTATAGAATCCATTATTTAATGAATGAAATTTGAGAAGAACCTCTAATTGTCAGAAATTAACAGAAATCCGCCTCTTAATTTTATCGATATTTTTCTGAATTTTTATAACATGTTGTTAGTTTGGCTTATGTGAGCCTTTTATATTTAATTCTCAAATTACTTATGAAAAATATTTATTTATGAAAATATTACCTATAAAACTTATATTACTCGTCAAATCAAATTACTTATGAAAATATATCATTCGTGAAAATTTAATAGGGAATTGTATTTCCGCGAATAATCATATCCTATTGACGCAGTATTTGATCCTATTTCCATATTGAAGTTCGTCAAATATTGTCAACAATGTGTTAAATTTGTTTGAATATTCTACAATAAATAAGAAACCTTAAGCTATAGGTGTGAATTTATACATATAATAAATTCACGATTCATACATATACATACATGTATGTTTTTTTTTTTTAAATAAAACTAACATTTTGAAGATTATTGAATACTTAGTTTATAACTAAAGCTACTAGAGTTATAAACTAAATATTGAATTAAATAATTCACAACGCCCAATGTGGAAGTATAGGTCTATTAATTGACAGATTAGATTTTTTACTAAACATTGGTGAATATTTATCATATAATGCATATTACTTCGATTTACTATGAACTTTTTTAATATTGAAATATTCACTTTCAAATCTTTTAATGAAGGTTGAAAATTGCACTGGCTGAAAATTTTAAAGAAATTTCCTAATATTTGCTTCAAATAGTTTTCCAGTACCTGAAAATTCTATAAACTACAAAGGATTGAGTTCAAAACGTTTTATGTTTATGTTTATACTTCTAATTTTTTGTAGTAAAGGTTAGATTCTTTTGCAGAATGATGGGAAGGTTGACTGGCTATGAAGAAAGAGAAAATGGAAACTTAACACAAGGCGATTATCATTTCCCCACATCAGAAAGCAGAGTCACACCGCAGAATAGAAGCATTCCATTGCATCATCAAAGTTACAACACTCCATTGCCACAGATTTCAACGCCTAATTACGAAGCTCATCGGCTGCCATTGAACAGAGCAGGATCATCCCTCATCGAATCATCTTTGGTAGAAGGTAGAGCGCAATCCTCTTTACAGGTAATAAATTATTTTAATGTATTGTTTGATAAGTCTAGAGATAAAGTACTTTTACGAAAATTTTGAACTTATGTTTCATGATCAGAATTATAACAAATTACAAAGATAAACTACTTCGAGTTTGCCACCCACCATGTATAGTGGGCAGAGTGCCTGACTGTGGGTGTTGTGGTCCTGAGTTCGATTCCTGTTTCGGGCATGGATGTACTTTCTGTCTCTCCTCTTTGTCCTTTCCATACATAAATTGCCGCTTACCTTGCCTAGTGGTCAGCGTGCCTGACTGCGGGTGGGGAGGTCCTGGATTTGATTCCCGGTTCGGGCATGAATGTAATTTCTCTCTTCTGTCTTTGTCCTTCCCTTATATAAATGTGTTGTGAATGGCTACCTATCCTATAAACTGGTACCTGTGGTAAGTGAGGAATTCAGACTTCACACCAAATTACACCCCCACATTGGCAGCTTAGCTTGCACAAGTCGACAACAACAACTTTAAGTTTACTTCTAATTATATTTGATGATCCAAGAGTACATCCGTGACTTCGAGTTCATTATTAGATATCATTTAATTATATTTCATAATTAAATAACTAGTAAATTTGATATTCTGAATTATGATAAATACATTAATTACTTTAAGTAATAATAGAAGATTATTAAGTTCTTGTTACGTTATTATTAAGAGTGCTATATTATTTAGGGTACTATATATATGGATATTAAATCTATAGGTTATTAAATTATTATAAATTATACAGAATCACGAGTGTTATTATTTATCTTCAGCATACTTATTATCTTTATTAATCCTAAAGTATTGTTAAATAAATGATCGCATTAAAATTATAATAAATTATTGAATAATAAATTATAATTCTTAATATAGAATTATAATAAATTACAGAAGTAAAACACTTCAAGTTTCATTATTATTACTTTTTATACGTCTATAGTGATAATGAATAAATGGCAAACATAATTTTCAGAATTATAATAACTTACAGAATGGTTAGAAATTGTTTCATATTCCAATATCAAAACTACAATTACCAACTAATTTTGATATTTTTAGAAAAAAGATGATAAAATAATATTAAATCAATAGTACACTTTAATTTAATATTCAAGAAAATAATAAATTACAGAATAATATATTAAAAGAATTATGCACTATTCTTGATAACAGATGACTAATTTCAAATTTGATTTTTTGAGTAATGATATATTAATAAGCTAATTAAAATTTTCCATTTCTTAAATTTGATAAGTTTAAACTACTGATGGTTTTTTTTATTTCTAATGGCGGGTAACCTTAAACAAGTAAGTACATTACACCATTTGTCGCAACAAGGCCAGAAACTGCTACTCATTTTATCGTTACCCGGTGGACACCTGTGAACCAAGTCACGGAGGTACGCGTAACATCGCTCACGCCACACCACCAAAAACCCGTTTATAAGGGCGGGCCACATTCATCCATCATCTGAGGAAAGGACAAGAAACACAGAGAGAGAAAGTACATCCATGCCCGAGCCGGGATTCGAACCCAGGTCATCCGTAATCAGTTACGCTAACCACTAGACAGGTTGGGTGGCAAATTATAGGTTTTAAAATACCGATAAAGTAATGATATATTTAAACTTGATATTCATAATTATAATAAAATATTTGTTATCATTAATATCAAATGTGTATTTCGTTAAACCTCCTTGAAATTACGAAATTTATGCTTGTAATTCTCGCTGAATCATTATAAATTTAAAATAATAAATCATTTTGAATTACATATTTATTATCTTTGCTTGATAAAGATGTATTTATTTGTAAGATATCATATAAATAAATAACAAATTCAAATTTGTAATTCTGAAGTATTATAAATTAAAAACCATAATAGGTTATTTAGAGAGTTACATATTTATTTTCTTGTTAATCCTGTGTGCGTTTATTCGATAAAATACCATGAAGCAAATGGTACATTTAAATTTGAACTCCAGAATGAATATAAATTAAGATTAGTAATAAATCATTTTGAATTGTATACTTAATATCTGTGTTGATAGGTCTGACATATATATTTGATGAAATAGCAAAAAATGGATGATAAATTTGAATTCTTAATTCAGAATTATTATTTATTAAAAACAATAATAAATAATTTGGAGTCGCATAACTAGTATCTTTGATAATCTTGGCCAATCAGAAGCATTAAATTAATTAAAATTAAAAAAATTTAAAAAAAAACATTTAAATCGTCCTTGCCGATTTAAATTAACCATAAAATGGATTGTATAATTTATTTATTGCTTGCATAAACAATCAAATTAATGTGCTTTACATGCTACAGGAAATAAATTTATCTTTACCTAATAATTTATAAGTATTTATTTTTTAATAGCGCTATCGAGACAAAATTTCCAAGACTATATAAAATAACCAATCCCACTAAGGTATTCAAAAAAACTTTCATTCCAACTGCTCACGGAAGATCTAATCCCACAGACAAATTTACTTGTTTTTGATTGGTGCACGAAATTGTATATTCAGCATTATTGGTGAAAACGATTATTTGTTTATCTCACAGACCAATTAGAAATAAAATAAAGTGACGTACACATGATCTCAACAGTAACGGAAGAAACAACCACTTTATGGTTAAAAATTAGCATTTGGTATTTAAGATTACATCTAAAAGATTTGGATGCACGCAGTGGAATTAAAATTGGACTGCCATTCTACCCAAGTCACACACATATACAGTCATTAACTATTTCTTAAATAAACAAACACCGCGAAGAAGGAGTTGGCAATGAATCAAAGTAGTTATAAATGGTATACAAGTGTTAACTTTCAAAGTCTTAATTGTTTCATTTGTGTAATATACTCTTTGCTCCCGTAGCTTCGTTAAGTAATTGCGAGTTGGCTATTTTTAAATACAAAGCTACTGCTTAATTGCAGCAAAAGAAACTAGTAGAAACGAAAGCACTAAAAACGCAAAATATTTGTTTCAATATAGTAGAACGAAAACTTGTGAGTTATTTGGAATCATTAGATTTCGATGAAGAGATAGGAATCGATATGTTATTTTAATTAATGAACAATAAATTTAAAAATAAGCTTCATGCTTAGAGGTTATTATCAGATATTTTTAATGCATTAATACTAAAATAAATTATTGTGTTATTGGGACGATTTGTTTTTTAAAGGGCTTATTAATCTTCAAAAGGGAAAGTACTATCTATACGCAAGGCTTAACTTCAACCATTTGTAAGTTCATTTGTAATGGAAATGGAGCAGCATTCCATTTTGTTTATCATTAAATCATTATTTTTTGAATTCAAAAAGTTAATTTAGCAGAACCTATAGTTTAAAGTGAACTTTGTTATGAAAAAAGATACTTCTTTCGAAGTCGAACCCACGAACTATTGAACTGAAGGTGAAAAAGCTATCTGTTAAGTTGCCAATTTGGCTTGAGTTACATATAGTGATACTAAAACTAATTTGTAAAGTGTTATATTGAGTACCTTAAAATGAGTTTGCGAAATTATAAATCACAGTTTCTGATAAAATTCTCTCTATCAATGATATATTTATTACACAGTGAGAGAGTTATATTATAAATAGAAAAACATCTTTTCGCAACAGAAATTCAAATAAGAAGATTTCCCAAGATATAGAAGAAGATTTCGAGTATTCTAAAATAAAAAATAAATGTGATCATAACTGATATTTAAGAATATTTCCAATTGCTTGTAATTTATTTCATATATTCCGCTTTAAATATCTAAAAAAAAAAAAAAAAAAAAAAAAAAAAAAAAAAAAAAAAAAAAAAAATAAAAAAAAAAAAAAAAAAAAAAAAAAAAAAAAAAAAAAAAAAAAAAAACATAAAATTAATGAATAAACATTGATTTGAGAAACTAAATTTATTTTTATTGTACTGAGATACATTTTAAAATAGTATTACATTATTTTAATACAACAAAATACTACAGAATAGACATTAATTTAAGCAACAAAATTTAAAAGCGGAACATTTATTCCGCAAAAATACATTTTATTCTTCAAAAAGAATGAAATCTATAACTGCATTTTATTCTACAAAAGGATATGCAGCATTCATAAATAATCTTAATTTAATTAACTAAATACAAGTAACTTATTTTTATTCTAAGTAAAAACAATGCATTCTTCAAAAAAGAATGGAAAATTAAAAATAAATTTTAATTTTACTCTAAGAAAAGAATTTTTAATATTTAATTATAAATATTAAAAATTTAATATACCATAATAACAAGCGAAATATACCATTTAGCTACTTTTATTTAACATTATAACAAGCGATTAATTATTAATTATACCATGATAACAAATTTAAATTTAATATACTTTATAACAGGCGAAGTAGATAATTCTTATGTGCTTGATTAAAATACAGTAACCAGGATACGTATTTTGTTTGGCCATACTATAATCAAGACTTTCTGTACTGTAATTATTAATTTACAACATTTAATTATTTAACTATTTCATTTATTTATTTGTAAACATTATATTTCTAAAAGAAGACAATTCTTATAAAATTGCATAGGAATCAAACATAGAAATTGTGTACTTTACACATTTCTTATCCAGGAAACATCAATATCAGTTCTTTGAATTAACTGTAAATCTGAATTTATCAAAAATTGAAAACAAATGTATTATTGATGTTATTTTGTTAACACTAAACATACCGGGGATTTTTTTTATTCGGCAAAATTAATGGGATAATGGGTCAAATGACCCTTTTCGGTAGTTTTAGTGTTAATTTAAAGTCATCTTTTGAGTATAAGGGCTCATTTCACAGAGAGATATAGCAAAGTAGGTTTCAAGTTTCTGCAGATATCAATGCCTGAAGAGAAGGCCATGATAAATTGAAGGACAGAGCGGTAAACACTCAGTGGCCAACTCAAGTGAGTAATTGTAGAATGGTACTGTAAGATGTTGCGCGAATTTTAGGACACATGATAAGTTCTCTTTCATCAAATGTTATTTACAATAGCGTCTTTAATAAATAATATTCAAATGATGTATGTATGTTTATATATCCAAAAGAACAATTTTTATTTTCTCTTAGACATCTAACAGTAGATTTCTAGCTTTTATTTCAATAATTTGTAGGTTTGATAATCTTTCTTGATAGCTCTTGGGATGAATAATAAATTATTTACTCCTACTAATTGAGCCTGCATGTGCAAAAAATGCCTGTAAAGTGATCCTTAAACCAAATCAAATCAATCTATTTCTTTAAGATTAAAAGCTGTTGTAAGTTTTTTTTCCAGAACATTCACATTGGATTGCCTTTCAGAGAATTTTTTAAGGATAGCATGCCCCATTTCCATACAGCAAAAAATGAAGTGATCTAAAACTCACCTTTACCAACTTAGACAAATAGACATAAAAATCAGGCATGAAACATCTCTCTGATATTGTTCAAAAGCGTCAAAGATTGAACTTGGCACCTTCAACTGTAAAGATTCTCCTCGATTACCATTTAGCCAGGCTGAGCTTGTATAATTTCTCTTAGAAAATATTTTAACTCATAGTTTTTTCTAACAAATATTGAAGAAACCGGTTTTACTTATTCAAGTATTTGATAAAAAAAGCATTTTCAGAATTCTTTGTCCATGTAAAATTTCTCTTTACTACTTTACTCTTGAAATTCTATGTATTACTCGGCAAAACTACACTTTAAAGTGCCCTTTGGCGAACTTGGTGATATTTTTGGCACCATTCCTGTTCGCGCCTATTACAGTGCTAACAGGTATGGATGAACGTTCAAAAATAACGGAACGTCCGTTTGGTTTTTAAAATTCTAAAAACGATAAATAAATCAGATCCTCGACTGGATCTAAGCCAATCAGAACATGATTCGGTTTTGCCCAGCTTAACAATCAATCGCGATCACAACTTGGTGAGAATCAAAGGGGCACCTTAAAGTATAGTCTAACCGTATTATTCATATAAAATTTCATCGGCTCGAGAAGAATCAAGTCCTTATAAGGAAAAAAGTTTTAAATCTGTTACAAGACTTCATTATAAATATACATAGCTTCTTATTTTAGACATCTTATTTGATTTGCTATCCTTGAAAGTAAAAGTAATTACTAGAAATAAAATCATCATCCTTGTTGGAGAAATTAAAAATTACCAGAAGCATTGAGGCTATTTTCCTGTACTATTATAATTCGTTGCAAAACTTTTCATGAAAATATGGATTTTACATGCATACTTTCTTGATTCAACGCTTAGAATAATAAAGAATATCACTTATTTAGAATTGTTATAGTAAGTATATTTTTCAGGAACGTGGTCACTCTTCCTTCCAAGATTCAAAAACCGTAAGAAGTTGCGCAACCTCTCCAACATTCAAACTCCCGCCTCTACCTTCGACAAAATCCGCAGCATCCCAGACGACGGTCAAAATGCCTCCTTTGAGCACACCCGAAAACCTCATTCCACCTTTCCAAGACTGTCGTCCAGTAGAGGGTGCTGGCAAAGATTATCCTTCCATCGCTGACATGAAATTGGCATACGAGAATATGATGATTGGATACTTTATGCCTCAATCAGCGAAAAGTAAGTAATAAAAATTTATATTGCAAATGATGTATTATTGAATATCTGTTGCAAATTTAAAAAGTGGAAATTGAAATGTCAGGCTTTATGAAATTCTGTTAACTTTTTAAGCTTCAAAAATAATATAAATTTTTTACTCTTTCACATTTTTGAATTAATAGTGTTCGAATAAGCTTCTTTATCTTTTTCATAATGATTCATAAGCATATTTACACTTGTTAAAGTCAACTAAAACCAATAATCTAATTTTATCTCTTTTGGCAACACCCTCCCTAAACTTCCTTGCAAAAAAAGTACAGGAACCTTGGGTTCACACAAATAAATTTTTACCATGCATGGGCTATCAGCAAGATGGTCTTTCTTTAAGTTTCATATGAAATACACTGTCTTCGGGATACGAGTGTTGCTATTTCTCATTAAATTTGATATTAATATATGAGAAAATTCAATATTACGCCATAAAACTTTTGAATTCATCCAAAAATAATTCCTGAAAAGGGCAAAACTGAATTTATTGAAATAAAATTGTAAATCTTATTTATGGATAACAAGGAGCTAGTATAAAATACTTGCGTACGAAATTTCAGAATTACATTTTTAGCGATAATTATTTTTTTTTCCGCAGTAACATATCTATTGAGTTAATTAGGAACTGAAAATTAAGGATTCTGGATACAATGAAATGTGAATAATTATTCGTGTGATATTCTGAGGCATATAAACTCACAGTACATGTAAACACTTTTTGAATATAATTCTAACATTGAATTCATTTGTTGTTTTTTGGTCATATAATTCATATCAATTTTCTTTTGCAGCTGAAAATACTTGCTTAAACGAAACTTCTCAAGAAGAACAGCTACAGTCTGACTTAAATCAATACGATTATAACGCAAGTTCTAAATCTATTCCTTCACATACAGCTCATTCAAATAATCAAGGTGTAACTTATTCTTCGGAACCAGTTGAATTGCCTTTTTCTACTCTATCACAAGACCTCTACCACACATTACAATCCAATCATATGTTTCAAAATCAGATACCAAGTCAAAGCCAAAGAATATCCCAAAATTCTAGCGTAGCTCCACAGTCTAATCAACAAAGTGTTATGGGTGCAGTTGCGTGTTCAGTAATAGGCACCAGTAACTTAAATGGACAACTTTTCACAAACCCAGAAAGATTATCAAATAATTCCTGTGGACAGGTGAAACAAGATTACAATTCATCTTCCGCAAATATATCATACCAAGAATCATCAAAAACATTTCAACCAGCAAACATATCACTTCATAATCAATCTCCAACAATGTCCACAGTATTAAATGAATTATCAATGCTTATTACACCACAAGATGCTACTGAAATGGATTCTATGTATTCATCAAATGACATCAATACTATTCCACCCTCGGCAGTCGCAACATCAACTTTAAGCTCAGTTACACAATCTTCAAGCACAATGCAAAACGTTCCTTACCAAACTAAAGTAGATTCAAACTGGGGACGATTCTCAGTCTTACCACCTGTTGTTCCGAGCACGACACCTACTAGAGGAGGGCTGAATGATGGAGACAATGCATCCTTAATGAGCTATGCTTCAGTATCTTCTAACGCACAATCATCTGTTCAAATGGGCCTTTATTACAATCCAGTTTCACCTTTTTTTCCTGAAAATATTCCGTCTGCATTTACTACTAGTCCACGTTATTCAGCTCGATCTTCCTATTCAAGTCGTTCTAGAAATAAAAGAGCACTATCCAATTCACCATTGTCAGCAGAAGGAATAGACATAAATACTATCATCCGAATGTCTCCTACATCATTAAACGCGTACTTGAATGGTTCACGGAGCTCATCCTCTTGTGTATCGCCTGGATCATATGGAGAAAAAACTGGTTGTTATGGGCACTTATCTGCAAGAAACAGTAGTTCAAGTCCCCAATCTGGTTCAGGTTCTTCTGGAAACAGACGAAGTGCTTCATTCACTCCACAAACTGGAACTCCAAGTAATAGTAATTTTAGTAATTTAATGAGTGATAACAGCAACATTTCTGCAGCCTGTCCAAATAGCGAGAAAATGAAAGACGACTTTTTTAATTTGGAGGACAATTTGTTCATTATGCAAGCGATGCAAGATCTCGAATCTGGAGCTGGTCTCCCGATGTCACCATCGTTCCAAAATAGTGCATCTGAATATGAGAATCTCCAGGTATTGCCTCAAGATCTCGCAGCTTTCAGAACAGAATGTTACATTCCTTATGTTCCTGCAATTCTCCCACCAGTTCATGCTAACGCACCATTACAATATCAACCGATTCCTTCTCAGACTTTACAAGCCCTTGTACCACACAATAAACCTCCTCCCACTTACGATCAGCACATGGCACGTAAAGCCACACTGCAAAAGAACAATTCCTCAGACAGTAGCCAGCCTTCGAACTCCAACTCATCCAGTTTCGAAAGTTCCGAGGGTGACAAAACTGCTGCAGGGAGTAGCAGCACGGACAATGAATCTTGCCGTATGTACGCTTGCAGATGGCTAGACTGCGCTGCTGTGTTTCATGATCAAGATGAATTCGTAGCTCACATCGAGAAAGTGCATATTGACCAAAAGAAAGGGGATGACTTCATTTGTTTTTGGAAACTCTGCCCACGCAGACTTCACCCTTTTAACGCACGCTACAAACTATTAGTTCACATGAGAATTCATTCAGGAGATAAGCCAAATAAATGCACTGTAAGTATGAATTATAAATCTTATCACATTATGAATCTAACACATGATTATCATAATTAATTATGGCCGAATAATTAAAAGTGACTATATGTTTATTTCAATTCTATAATATATAGTGATTGCATATGATTATAATTTAAGCCAAGTAATATAACGTGATTACAATTAAGCATGATTTAATACTAAGTAATTATAATTGATTATGAGACAAGATAAATATCACAAGATGATAGTATTTAATTAAGGCTTAAATTAAATAATATAAATAGAGTGTATATAATTTATCATCTTAAACACTTAATAATACAAAATAATTATTAAAATTATGATACACGAGAAATCCTCACTCTATATTTGAGTCAAAAAGCTGTGTTTTAATTAATTTTAGAAAGTTAATTTTTTATTTTTTTATTTTTTTTATTAAACAATCATTTATTACACTACGAATGTTTTTACCAATACTTATATAAAGCGTGATCGAAGCATTTCTACATGAGAGAATCACTGCAGTATATATGCAAATTACACATCACCAATGAGGATATAGAAACACCGACATCCAAGCATAAGATAATGGTGACATTCGTTTATTTCAGGAGTGTATAAGGAAAATACTCATAAACTTTAACAATGGTTACCCTATTGCTAAAATATAATTAGAACTTATCGATACCTTTAAATAAGTCAAAAAAGACCAACAATATGGGATTTTTTTTATTGCCGAAAGACAAAAATCAGATGATATTCATGGAATATTTAAAAATATGTATACAGAAATATACCTTTCAAAAACCAAAAGTTAAAAAATATTTTCAAAGTTCAGATTTGATGTTATTTAATTTAAGATACAAATTGATCTGAGAAGCGACCCAAATTCATTATGGACAACAATAAAAATACAACTGAGGATATGATTAGGCGGAAAATTCGTATACCCATTTGTGCACTTTTAAAAGATCTTGATATCAGTTTTAATGGTGGGCAAAACATTATCCGAAAAGAATTGGGCTACATTAGCTTTAGCAAGTAGACAGCAGATATTCACTACTCCAAGAATACTCTGAACTCCATCAAGTAGAACATACTCAAATTCACTGATAGCAATTTTACAGAAATAATATATCAAATATAGGCTGAATAGCCTTCGAACAGAAGGTTTTTTGATCATTTTATATCATAATAATTAATGATTATTTTACAAATATTAAAACTAATTTACTCGTGTGTGAGATTACAAGATTAATCAAATGTATCTATTGGAGCTAATCAATCACACGCTACTCCTGAACACATTATTGCTTGTCTGGGCCTCTCCAGGCGGGACCTTATTTACAAACCACTTTTAGTTTTGGACTTCTTTAGGGTGCACAGTTTCATGCACTTGATTTAGCTCCGCTAATCTCGGGGATGAGCAACAACAATAGAGCTAATTCAAGTTATTAATCTTTTGATATTAGGGCTATACAGTTTATATCATAGTACTGCGAAAATATTTCCTATAAAATATTCAATAATCTGTTTCATTTTTTACAGTGACCATTTATTTTAAAAAGCAGTGATCAAGGAACGGATTATTTATTTTATGAACACAAAATGTGTAATATTTGCGAATAATTTCTGAATAAAGTAATTTATTTCATATGAAATTTAAATTTTTTTTAATTAACAATTTATAAGGCTTTTATTAAACTCAAATATTAATTTAGAAAAATAACAAAGATATTTTTTACTATTTTAGTATGCTGGATGCAGTAAGGCTTTTTCACGCCTTGAAAATTTGAAAATACATTTAAGATCTCATACTGGTGAAAGACCTTATTCCTGTACGTTCGCCGGGTGCTCCAAGACGTTCAGCAATTCTTCGGACAGAACGAAACATCAAAAGACCCATCACGACACGGTAAGCATAAGAATAAGCTAGAAATTCATTTTTGCAGAGCTATGAATAAACATATACAATTGAAAATATTTCTCATTTATTTTGAAATTAAATTGTAAATCATGATATTGTACACATAAAACAATTGAAATAATTTCATAAATAGTAGTATAAGTTTATAAAATCTCAGAAAAGTTATGTAAAATCAGTTAGGATTTAATAATTCTTTTTTTAACAACCCTTTTTCATTTAACTTATTATTTAACACTAAAAAAGAAATAAAATATTTATAATTTTTAGTTTATTTTTACACTATATATTAATTTTTCCATATCTTTGGAACACTGAGAGTTATAAAATTAGAATCCAAGTATACAATATTCGTTATGCTCTTAAAGTTAGGAAGATTTGTAACACTACTGGAGGAAAAATTTCGTAAATTAAGTTTTATCTCAAAAACTAGACACGGAGAAATGGGTTAGTCACAAAATTGTAAAGTTACAATGATATCATACCAAATAACACTTTGGTTTGTAAAGAAAAGAATACATACCACGTAAATTGATTCTTGTGGAAGATCCATCTTTTGATCAGATTGTTACACCAAGCAGCCCTTTCAAAAAGATATAGGTCTTCAGAAAAACACTAGTACAGACTTTGTGAATTCATGCAACGTGTGCTCCTTGCAAATGGTAAATATGGTACCCATTTGTTCCTTTTTGTGCAAATCTTCGATAGTTAACATTTAGTATATACTTTCCGTCCTGTTCTTATAAAAACTTTAGCAACAATTTACAGATTTTACTAAAGTATATTTTTTTCCTTCTTTAATAAGAAACAAATTAAAACAAACACAAATGGGAGCAATAACTTTGTGTTTACATAATTATTTAGTTGATAGTTTAACAAATGATTAATTATTTATAAGTTTCAAGGAATATATTTCTCATATTGTTATCTAATTTGGTGTTTTATCTGATTTATTGGTTTTATCTGTATTATTATATTATTAGATTAAGTTTTATTCTGCTTGTTAATTTTTTAAGTAATTGCCGAATTGTCCGGAATGCAATATGTAATATATTGGAAGAAACAGTATTGACTCAACATAAATTACAAGAATTGTATGTATGAGTTTACTCTAATGTCATGGCAATCTTTCAAAATTTAGAAACCTTATGTGTGCCAGTTTGCTGGATGCGGGAAAAGATACACGGATCCGAGTTCCTTAAGGAAACATGTGAAGAAAAGTCATCCAGATAAGAAAGAGCCAGACAGGAAAAAAGTAAGAATATTTATCTTTACACACAAATACAATAATGCTAATTCTATTGTTTATGATAGCAGAATAGTCTATATTGAAGTTAGAATTTTTATAAATATCAATAATTGCTTTTAGGTTCTTTAATAAATTGCAATATTTTTTGAGTAAATTTGAAAATATCGCTAATGCAAATAAAACAAATTACATTAAAATAGAGTAAAAGTTTTACTAAAAAAAAGTACATTAATTCTCTTAGAAGCTCCCATTTAAATCAAAGTTACTGAAAAATATGAAATTCACAAATAATGAAGTAAGCCAATTTGAAACACTGTTGTTGTTGTTACTGATGACACTTGGCAACGCCAAGCCCGCTCGTCAGAGACTAGGCGAATAAAGTCAGAGAGAGGGCGTCTTCAGTTTTTTTTTTTTTTTTTTTTTTTAAATAGAGCACCCTCATATGACAATGGAAGTACTACTTTTGGCACATAGATGGCAGCACCATTTGCATATTCCAATTTAGAGATTGAAACCAGTGAAGATACATAGCCTGGCTCCATCCATACCCAGAGGTGTTAATTTCTAATGAGGACATAGAGGACATTGCTACCCGACACATTTTACGTGCCCCAGTTTCCATTAGTGAACACGACTGATCTTCGGTTTAGCCGGGATTCGAACTCACCACCTTTCGGTAACGAGAACAATGCCCTAACCAAACAGGCTACCGTGGCTACACAGATTATCATATATCTAAAAGTTGTAACTCAAGTCATTTGAATATAATAATATTTTGTCACTGCATGAACATCCATCGCATTGTGAGAAATTTTCGTAAGTAAGTTTCGAATGGTAAAGTGTGGCGACAAATTCATGTGTCGCCACACTTTAACATTCACTCTGATAGATATACTTGTGGTACACAAAAATTCAATTCTCGTCTCCCATTGCTCAGCAATATTTCCAGTTGAATCAACCTTTAAAGCAACCATCCACTCCAAAGAGTATGATTCTACCCTAAAACCCTGATAAACTCAAATATAACAATTAAAGAAAAGCTGTGTTTAATATAACACAGGATTTATAATTAAATAACACAAGCAAACATTTCACTGTAAGTTAGTGATAAAACCGTACAATTGGTAATGAAAATTGCTGGACTCAAGCCCAGATCTGGTTAAATAATTGGAGACAGGTGTTTCTTTTTAGCTCTTTGCATACACATACGTTAGAGTGAGTGCTTCAAAACTTTTTGTGTTTATACTTAATATCATTGGACTCAGAGAAAGAATTTCTATTATCAATGAAAATTCTTTCTGGGTGGCCATGCGTGGCGAATGTCTTATAATGATTTTCAACTGTCAAGCTGCCAGTCTACAATTGAAAATCGTGCCAACCAACTGGTGTCGGAATAACACAAAGAATATATTCAAATTTAGTTAATTTTTTAGTAATTAAAACAAAGAAAACAAAATCTTTCTATTTGAACATGTAAATTCAGTTTTTTAATTATAAAATAAAATATCAATAATTTATGAAATTATTTTATTCGAGGAGCTGAAGAGAATCGATTTAAATTTGTAATTAAAAAAATATTTATAGTAATATGCTAGACATAATAAGTCAAAGTAACCAAGATTCGAATTAATTATCCGTATTTTATACTAAAAGAGTTGGGAAGTTTAGCATTTGTAATTTGATTTAAGCCAACATGGTAATTTTTTATTAGTTATATTAAGCCATGCTATTCGAATTTGCAACTATTCGAATTTTATTATAATGAATTTGAAGCATTTGTTGATTGATACTCAAATTCTCTTTTACTCTACTTGATATTTAGTATTTGTGATCATTCTGAATAATTCTTGAGAAATTGTAAAATAAAATCAAAATATCATTTAAACAACAGATTACAAATCAAAATTTAAAAACTGAATTTTTATCAAGGAGAGAAATTAAAATACGTTTTAAGTGCTTTGTATTTTTCATTAATAGCTAAATCCCGATTAAATCTGCAATTCATACTGAATTTATTAATTTTTCAACGCAGATAAGAAGCGCCGTTGAAGAATTGGATCCCAAAGACTTAAGCGAATGCCTGGTCATTCACTCAATCAAACCCATCACAGTGTATGATGCTTCCCCTCCAGAACCAACTGACAGTGGACTGGGGAGGTCACCGAGGAGTTCCCACCCAGGGTCTTCATCTGACCACTATCCAGGTCTGTATAAATGTCCGATTGGAAATATAATAAAAGTTAAGTTCCTGTATATCCTTTAAATTAAATGATAATATGATTTGTTTCTATTTCTAATACTTTTCAGAGATACCATCAAATTATCAAAGGAATTTAATTTTAAATTAATCAAGTAAAAAAAATATAAGAATTTTATAAAAATAAATAGTTGAAAAGACAGCAATTTTTTTTCAGAAAAAAATTTATTTTTTAAAGTAAAATTTGATTTTGATCCTATATAGTATAGAAATCACAATACGGCACTAGCATTTTTTCCAAACTCCTTCAGTTAGACATTACAGCAATTTTATGCAAGAAAAAGTGGTTAAAAAACGTAGTGGGGAAAAGGGATTTATCCCAAACCTTCGCTTGCCATTTTATCAGGAGAATGGAATTCAAAGAAACACTAAAAATTGCTGCGTATGTTATTGAAATGGCAAGAATAGTCATTTCAAGGCTGCAAAAACGATCCCTAGAGCTAAATCTTTTCATAACAGTTCTCATATAATTCCCCCCCCCCAAAAAAAAAACTAAAATTTAATCAATACATATAAAGTGTCTAGAATTTTTTTAAATGCAAATTCAATAGCTATATTGTATTATATTGTGTTCGGGATATACTCGAACGATTTGTTTTTGCAAAATATCTGTCCGGATATATCTTTATATTCTATCGAGACTTTAAAATAGCATTTCCGGAATAAATATCTTACATCATATAAATGTCTTACAGTAGTCTTTAAAATCTTATGGATAATCTCATTACAATTATACATAAAATGTGAGTACTAGAGCCTTACTTTCTCTAGGGAATCACGCACTATATTGAACACCTTTTATTATTTTTAAAGAACTTTTTATCATTTACGTATAACCATATGGTTGTTTAGATATATCTTTTCATGATGTTTTGACCATCTCTGATAATTGAAGTTCTTATTTGAGTCTTTCTATATTGAATTTCATTAAACATTTACTCTATTAAACATGTACCATTCTATGCAAACGCATAATTATCGCACAATGTTTATTCCCCTTACATTTTTATCTAAGCAATGTTATATATATGTTTTATGAGCAATAGTATTATATGAACAAATATATATAGTGCTATATGAACACTTGAAATATTTGCTAGATATTGACATTTTTGTGGGGATATTTTCTACGTGAGTACCATATTACAAAACATTAATTTCCTTATAGATTCTGCGGGATTTGTCCAAAAATATATTGATCCCACGAGGGAAATGAATGTTTGAAGTAGTTCACACTTTTACCAATTTGAAAATTATTGAATGTTAATGATTATTAAAAATTCAACGTTTTGAGAAACATTTTCTTCAACTAATTTATGTGTAACTACAGTTTCACAAGCTAGCCATTACAAGTAAAATGGTAAATAATCTTTCTGTTTCACTAATTTTCAAGATAAATTGGTGATCTAAGTAAATTAATCCAAGTAAGTTTCTACTAAATTATATTGCTCAAATCTTATACACATCAAATTCAGCTGATTCATAAGTTATCAGTTTGTAAGAAAAAAGAAATTGTCCCCCCCCCTCTCGAAAATTATTCTTGGACTGATATTCATTTAATGCGTCATAATCTCTCGAAAAAGCACATAAAACTATTTATTTGTTTTATCACTCCGAGTTCATGTCTTCTTTAACAGTGTCAATGATCTGTTTGGTATTTCTGTTTTGATATAAAATTATTAAGAAATGAACTTGCAATTATTTTTATCGACTGAAATAGCTCATAAAATTTTAATGACATCCTCTTTATCTTTTATATCCGGATGTTTAATTTTCAGGAATTATCTATTCCGGTGAAGGTCAAGGAACAAGCTCGCAGACTTCTCCGTCCTCCAATCAACATAGTCCACCAGGACAAAACGAAAGGTAAGAAAAAAAGTTTTATAAATCTTAAAGTTTTAGACTAACAAGCTAATGGACATATTTATTGCATTTGATTAATTTATGCAATTTACAAATTAATTAATATTTTGTAAGAAAAATAATTTTGGGTTATCATAAATGATTCATTCGTTTTGAAAAGGCTTTATTTTCCATAGTATTACTCGTTCACATAAGAAAGATATTTGGAAAGAAACAAGACTTATCAAATTTTTATCGAGTATGTCTGGTAGCACAGAACGATTCCATTATCTTTCCGGATGGGTAAGGCAATACAAGAACAGCACCAATTGAAAATGAGGGAAAGCAAAGTCTTTGTGTATCCTTAAATATGCTAGTTGTTCGTATGTTATAGGTGTACAATGAAGTTTCAGAATGGAGCATGGAAAAGAACCACCGTGTAAATGAAGCATTTTGTTGGTATAAAAAAAAATAATGTATTAGTAAAAATATCCCTGAAATATTCTAGTATTTCTGGATTTTATTTTTGGGTCTGAACGCAAATGTCTTTAAATCTTAGGAACTCGGTGTTAAATCTGAGTTACAAAAGATATGTATAATGTTGCCAAATCATTTATGTGTTTTAAATAAAGAAAGAACCAAGAATGAATAACAAATTTTAAAAACATTTTTATTTTTAAATGTAGGGAAAACTAAACCACATTCAGAAACAAAAATAAATTTTTGCCAGCAAATTAATACAATTATGGAAACATGAAGCTGCGGATATTATTTAATTTTTATACATGGAAAAGAATTACAGCCATTAAATTTTTAGTGTTCTGTATAAATGCTTCTTTTTAAAAAAAAAAATAGTAAATATTTTTAGAAGGAAATAAAAACTCTTAGCTACAAATTTGGTCATAAAAAAAATATTGCATTGACATTAATGCATGATTCCAAGAGAAATTAAATTATTAAACATTTGAAATGATACATGTATATTGAATTGGAAGTATAACATAAACCTCTTTCTGGAGTAATTGTAAATAACGAAAAAATAGTTTCAGCAAATATTCTAAAATTTAATGTGGATTTAAAAGTGTTTTAAATAGTAATTTTTTCTTTTATGTTTTTTAAATGAAAGGAAATCAAAATTAAAAGTTTTCTTTATCATACAATCATAATTGAAGAAATATTGCATTAAAATGCGAACACAAAAATAAAGTGCAGTTTGTTTGTTAATGCTATTTACAATAATAAACTCTGTGACTCATTCATTAATACAACATGAACTTCCATGATTAAAAAATATAGATAAAATCTATATTATTTACTCATGGAAGTCCATGATATTTTATTTAAATGATGCATTAATTATTCAATTCATCCTTTAACAATAAGTAGTTGATGAAATTACACATTTATCATTACTTTCAACAGAGACAAATTACCGACAAACAATAACAGCTTGAGAGTTCCTGTGCTTCCACCGATTGCACCTTCACCGGTTCAACAACAGTGTTTTCCGAGTTTGAAGTCTCCTGTCTGCAACACACCTAATTTATCAAGAGGTATATCTTTTTAAGTAATGATTGTTACTGAAAATATTTTTGAAACCAGCATTCTTTTATTGCATCATTGTCACGAATAAATGAAGCTAACAATCCATATTGCTTAAAGAAAAAAGCAAATTTCATGAAATGCAACTGGAGGATTTCGTTTTGTGGTCACTACACATGATGGCTTATTGAACAGGCCCTGCAGTTTAAAGTAGACTCTGAACATCCAAACTCGAAATAGAAATCGAACTCATGAGCTGTTGAACCAAAAGTCAGAGATTTGAGCATTCAGCTTTTCAACTTGGCTTTCATTTTAAGAGGTTTTGAATTGAAAAGTGGGTCAGAGTTCATAATAGCGATATTAGTTGCTTATTTTATATTTTTTTATTTATATTAAGATATGTTAGACACACTTGACATTCTCCTTATTATTAATAAAACCAGAATTTTCACTTATTCTAATCTTTTGTCTTGTGGTATTTTCCGTAGTCATGTTATTAAAAAACCCAAATCAGCTACAATGCGATGTATTATAATGACATTATAAATATCGACATATTTTACATAAATGCGTTGAACTCCGATTATCATCATAATCTCCTTTAACATGCAAATTTACTAACACGGTTTAAGTGTACACATCAAATAATCAAAAAATATTTCAAATTACAATTTTAATAAAATTCACAATTCAATATAAATTTGTAAAAATATATTATTTAAGAATATTGATTTACTGATATAAATTACAATTTATTTAATAACTATCCGCAAACTATATGAAAAAATTTAGAAGTTTCTCAATGATCACATTACACCATGATAAACGGCTCAGTTATCTAGAATAATATAAAAAATAAAAATATCACACAACCATTATATCTCCATATCTAAATCCCTTTTAATATTGGGGATGTCCATAGAGTCAATGCTATATATCACAAATGAAAATTCTGTTTTAAGTACAAATCTATTCAAAATGTGCTCCAAACTCTTCTATGTTTACTTTATATCTGTAATTCTTCTTTTAGGTGAGACTTTAGATGGTCATAAATTTAGATAATAATCGAATTGAAAACAATAAACATTTTCCATGCATTGAATATTACTTTGATGAAATTATATAAATAAATAAATTTTTTTAGAAATTTCTAATTCAAAACCATACGACATTAATTATGACAAATCCTGTATATTTCTTTATTTCTCTTTTTTATAAATTTCTAACTAAAAACTCATAAGTAAACATTTATAGCCAAGCTGAAATTCGAATGGTTAGCGTTCTTGCAATTGGTTCAAAAGTTCGTGAAAATCTCATCTCGAGCATGGATGTTTGTAATAATCCAGTTTAAGTCCTGGTCTAATTAGCCTACGTTTGCTAAATATGACTGTTGAGTGACAATAAATAATAATGCATTTTATTCAT
>JAPDSC010160686.1:0-12959 GCA_026290005.1 Latrodectus geometricus
GAGAATAAAGGGTATGTTAAAATTCTTAATAACATATAAATAAAAGAATGAAATAAATACATTATTTTAGGTCAATTAACAAATTCACATGAAGCATTTGAATAACATTATAAAATTACAACAATTCTTTTCTTTTAAACTTTAAAAATAGTTCAATTTTTAAAGTTTAAAAGAAATTTTAAAGTTTAAAAGAATTATTTTTTTACTTTTTTAAAATATAAAACAATATATAGAATGAAGATTCAGAAGTTAAAATGGATGTAATCAATTACAATGTAATGGGAAAACAAATAAACACATTTTTTGTACTCAAACACCAAATGAGAATAAATTTACAAATGACAATTGAATTGAACTGAAGTATTTATTGGTGTTATCAAAATTTCTTTCAATTTGGATTATTGCAGAATATTTCTCATATCACTTTTTTCAATGTGTAATTTAGTTAAAAAAATAATCCTGTTAAACAATTAGAAAAGCAATATCAGATGTTAATTTTATAAATCTTTATTTTCCATTAAATTTTGCAGCCATTAAAATTCTATTGTTGCTTATTTATCATAATGTGCTCTTGCATCTAAAGCAACTTTTGTTTTTTCCTACTATAGTAAAACTTTCTGATGGTACTATCGATTTTCAAGCAACTGATATTTGGGCAAATGTAAATTACTCATTTTTAGATATAAATATGTACCTAGTTTTATAATTTGCTAGCAATAGACATGAAAATTATTTTGATGCTATCTTTTTACTTTTCCATCAACACATACGCCCAACAGTAAAAATGAACTCTAGGTATATAATTTATCAAATTGGTATCTTTTCAATCTAGATCTAAATTAAAACATTTGTTATTAGAATTCAAGAGTCATTCTATAGCGAATGCACCATCACAATTGTAATCTTTTACGTCTCCTGTAAAAATTTGAAATATTTAGTTGCAAATTAGAATATTTACTATTGTACTTTGGGAAATAGATATCTGAAATATAATAAAAGATCCTAAATAATTTATTGAGTTTTAAATATTTTTAAGATTTTATTTATTTGATAATTTCGCAAGGCATTGTCACAATTAATTATTGTAATTTCACAAAATAATTCTGTATTATTTAATTACATTGAAATTAAGTATTTATTTAATTATAAATTGTTACAGTTTGTTAAATAAATGTTTTATAGAATTTTAGAATAATTTGTCATAAAATACAGAAGTTTAAATTCTGCATTAATCAAAAAATTTAGTAAAATTATTTTATGAGTCACGTCAAAAATTATAGTTTCATCTTAGAAAAACATTTTTACTGGGCACAAAATGCAAGGAGACATTAAGAGTCTATATATTTACTTTGTAACCGGTAAAGAATTTTCTCTTGAAATTCTTATTAATGCAAAGATCTCAAAGTCTTTTTTTATAATTATGATACTATACTTAATGTAATTAAGTATAGTTTTAATTTTATAATATTGGAAGTGATAATAATAATTGTCTTGTCAGAACAAATTTTATATTAACAAATTGGTTCATAATTAATTTTGTCGTAACAAATTTAATAATGTAGTAAGTTTATAATTATTACTTTTATGTACATTATTTACTTAAGAAAGAATGGAGATCGTTCTATTTAAAAAAAAAATAATATCTAAATTATTTCTGCATACTATTTTATCACTTTTTAAAATATTGATTGATATTTTCAATATTCTTTAATATTTCAATACATTTTTCAGCATATTTCTTACTAAGTAATTCCTATAAAAACAAAACTATATTTGAGAAACTTAAATGATTCTTTCACATTGGAAAATAAAAAAAAACTTTTATCTCAGAAAAAGTAAAAATAAAAATTAATTGCCATCTGATCCTTGCCCTTAATTAATTTAAAAATGATCCTTAAGGAATTTAAATTCATATTTTTAATTACAAGTTGATTAAATCAATTACATGAGATTTCAACAACTAAAGGTAGTTACATTTTATTTAGATTACTGAACATATTTAAGTATAAAGTTTATATATGTATGCGATGGGTAATTACTTTTTTCAGACTTGATATTGTTTAAATCTTTAGTAACAGAGTAGTTTAGTATATAATAAATTTATTACTTTAGGAAATTATATACTCTTGTGAAAAATTTAATTTGAATCATTTATGGACAGTTATTTTAAAACACCCTTTACATTTTCTGAAAGTACAATTGGAAAAATTGTATTTTTGAAAATACAAGAGAATTTTTGTGGTTTCATGAAAATAAATTTGATCATTATATAAATAAAATTTCCAATAAAATCCCTGACTCCTCTACATTTAGCGAATGTTACTACATGCACAGAATATGCATTGAGCACATCTATAACAAGCAGCTTTAAACATAGTAATGATTCCAATGTAATGCAGAATGTGTTACATTGGAATCTACACGAATGTGAATGCAGAATGCGTTACTCGAATGTTACTAAATGCACAGAATATGCGTTGAGCACATAACAAACATCATTAAACATAGTAATGATTTTAATGTTATGCAGAATGTGACTTAAGCAACACCAGCGACAAATAAAAGCTTTTTTAATGGCTTTTGAACTCAGCCAAAACTAAAATTTCAGCTATTTAACTATTAATTTCAATTATTTTAATTATGAAAGTAATATAAAATTTTTAAATTTAATTTCTTTATTGAAAAGCAAGCAGGGAAATTCAATAAGCAAAGGTATTCAATTACGTTACCTTTCCTTTTTGTTACATATATTTACACATGAGTTGGGAGATGTAATTTTCTTATTGGTAATAATGCTCCTTCATTCCGAATTTTGGATTTAGATGATGGATATTACAACACATCTTAAATAATGTAAATTTCATCTGCAAGCAAATTTCAATTTGTTTCGCTGCTACTTCATGCAGTTTAAATATTCAGGACAAATTTTATTTCCGTGTTTCGGAAACATCATTCAGTGAATAATTTAGATAATTTTCTTTGTGTAAAAGTATTCGTGAAAACTGAATTTCATGAATTGAGAAAAGCTACGAATGTAAATCACTTATTTAAAAGTAGTTGTTTTGATTTCGGCATGTTTAGTTGATTTTAAGAGTAAAATGCTAAATATTATTTCACAAAGACTTTTCCATTACTTCTAGGTTTTCCCTCCTATATTAAACATGACATGAGATAATGTTTGGAAATTTTGATAACCAGGATTTATATGCTTTTCAGAAATATTTCGCTTTCCCAATTTCGTATGTGATGGAATATACCAATGAAATCTTTATGCAGGTTCGATTACACATATGTGAGTGAAAAAGTTAGATTGTTGATTTTGATGCTATGTATGAAAACTGCAGATAATATTGTGAGAAATGTAAAATCGCCACTAGAGGGCGAATACAAAAAAAAGAGAGAGTTGATGTACGTCGACCGAGAGAGTCGGACATAGAATGGAGAAGCGCAATATTGAATAAATTTGTTAATTGTTACTGAATTGCAGTCTTTATTAAAACGTCTTGACATGGTTACGTGTAGAAGAAATTCTAGTAAGAAATTAGTTTAGTTGATACACGTAGCTTACATTTCAGAAGCGGGATATGTTTATCTTCTTTTCGTTTCGATACGGATTCATGTTGTTGTGAATTATAAGACGGAATACGCTCCATCTTTATCGAATTCATAGATGTCAGGATTAATTGTAAGTGAACGCATCAAGAATTTATGATGGAAGATTTTTGAAGCTACAACGAGTTACATCAACATTGGATAAAAACAAGCGTGTAATCAAGTGAGTGATCTTTTTTTATTTACGCTTTTGATTTCTGCTTTGTTTAACATGGCTTCGTTTCTGGCGAAAGGAAAAAAGATAGATTTAATTACTTTAGCTACTGAATTGGGAGAAAACGTTCCCCAAGATTGTAAAATAATAGAATTAAAGAATATAATTATTAATTCAAAAAATTACGAGGAAGAATTTGTTAAAATTTTATTTGATAGAAAAATCGAAGAACGAAAACAGGATGAAGAGGCAGCTCGAATTTCTGAGATAGAAAAATTACGCTTACAAGAAGAAAATGCAGCTCGCGAGTTTGAGCTAGAAAAATTACGTTTGCAAAATGAAAATGCATTAGGAAATGCAAATAATTCGAATTCAGAAAGACGCGATTCTTGCAGTTTGCAACAGCTTATGCAAAAATATGATGTGAATGAAGGCGATATAAGTTTTTATCTTATATTATTTGAAAGGCAAGCACGGCGAATAGGTTTAGATGAACCTCATTGGGTTTTCCATCTTCTAGGACTTTTACCATACGAAATAACTCAGTGTATTGCCCGTGAACCGGACGATAAGGCGAATGATTACTATCACATCAAAGAACTTTTATTCAAAAGATTCAAATTAAGTGCAGAACGATTTCGTCAGAAATTTTATGAACATTCACGTACAATGAAAAATACATTTAAAGATTTTACTTATGAGTTACGAAATTATTTTAATGAGTGGTTAGATGGTCTTAAAATTAGAAACTTTGAGGAACTTAAAGACTTAATTATTACGGAACAATTAAAGAAAAGCGTTTCTCCCACAATTCGTAATCACTTTATAGATGAATTGACTAACTTCACTAATCCAGAAAAATTATGTGAAAAATTAGATTCATATGAGAATGTTAGAGTCGGAATAAAGTCTTGTGTTGAAAACAAAAACCCGAAATTTATTGAGAAAAGATCTTATTTTGATAATAGTGTAAATAAATTTAATGAGCGGTGTAAAAATGAAAATTTCAAAGGCGAATTAAGAGAAAACCGCGAGTTTAAAAGGTATCCGAAAAATGAGTGTTTTTATTCGAAAGAAAAACGAAACAGTAATTTTAACTCTCGCAGTGATAAAAGTAGCATTAAATGTTTTAACTGTAATGATTATGGACATATTTCTAAAGACTGTCCAAAAGAAAGAAAAAGTTAAATTTGTAGAGAATGTGGTGAAACTGGACATACCCAACAATATTGTTTGAAAAACAAAAATAAAAACAGTTTGACTGTGAACGTTGAAAATCTATCCCCATTAAATGCTTATATGAAAAACGCAAAAATAAATAATTCTGAGAATTCGATAAATAGTTTAATAGATACGGGATCGAGCATTTCTTTAATTAAGAAATCAGTTGCAGTTAAATTAAAATTAAATATAATTCCATTAAGGAGAAAATTGTTTGGATTTGGCTCTACTGCAGCATCTGCTTTCACTCTTGGGAAAAGTCAAGTGGAATTAGAAATTGACGACGTCAGCGCAACACTTGAAATATTTATTGTGAATGATGATACTATGGCGTTTGACCTAATTGTAGGAAGAGACTTTTTAGACAAAACAGAAATTGCGTTCGCCCGAATTGGCTCTAAATTGTACATCTGGTATTCGAATAGTATGCCGTTTTCTCAAGTGGAAGTCGAATCAAAACATCAACAAATAAAGCTAAAAACAGAAGAACCTCTTGTAATAGAAAAAAATTGCGTACATTTTATTCAGGCGAAAACGGAAGATATGAAAAACGGTCTTGTACTGTTAGAAGGAAAAGAAATAAATTTCGATTCTGTTTTTGAAATTAAAAATGGTAAAACGATGATTCCTATTATGAATAATGGCTCTTGTGACATTAAGTTAAAAGAAAACCAATGTCTGAATAGGGTAACCGATATTTCGCAAAATTGGAATTTAAAATCTGAATACATTATTCCATTTAATAATTTTTGCAATGTAACTGAAGATACATTAACAACTATCATAGAGGATAAATTAGAAGTTTGTTTGACTCTGAGTGAAGATGAGCAAATATTGATGATACAACAAGCCGATCCAGAAATACGAAAATTGATAGAAATATTTAAGAAAAAAGACCAGGATAGAACAAAAGAAGAAAAACAGCTTATAAGAAATTACGTCTTCAAAAGAAACAGATTATTTAGATTCATAAATGAAAACGGAAAAGAAAAATTTCTCTATGTTATACCAAAGAATATGAGGAAAAGTACAGTTATTAAATTTCATGATCTTATGGGACATTTTTCTGCTGATAGAACTGTAAATAAGATAAAAGAATTGTATTGGTTTCCTTACATGAAACGTTATGTACGAAATCACATTTCGAAATGCTTTGAATGTTTAATGAACAAAACGCCGGCAGGAAAACAACATGGTTTGTTGAATCCAATTAAACCTGGCCAAAGACCTTTTGCAATTATACATATGGATCATTTGGGACCTTTTGTTAAGAGTTCTAAAGGTAACCAAGAACTTTTGGTCATGATAGATAATTTCACAAGATTTGTCCAATTGACTCCAGTGAAGAGTACATCTACGTCACATGTGCTGAAGGCTCTGAAAACGTTTGTAAATACTTATGGTCTACCTGAGAAAATAATTACGGACCGAGGAACTTGTTTGACTTCACATCTGTTTCAGCAATATTGTACTGAAAATGGAATTCATCATACACTCAATTGTACAAAGCGACCCTGTGCAAATGGTATGGTTGAAAGAGTTAATAGAACAATATTATCTACCTTAACAACGGGTATGGAAAATCAAGATCATAAAGATTGGGATGCTAAAATACAAGAAGTTGAGAGAAACTTGAACACTTTTTTTAACAAATCAACAAACAAGACACCATTTGAAATGCTCCATGGTTATTCTCCACGATTCAATGATGGAATTTTGAGAAAGTTAGCTGACGAAGAAGCTCAGATTTGGAAAGATCCATCTATACTGCAGGAAGAATCTCGAAGACAAATAGAAGAAAGTCAACAAAAAATGAAGCAGTATTACGATAAAAAGAGATGTAGAGCTATGACGTTTGAACGAGGAGAGATTGTCGTGATGAAAAGATCTCCGCAATCTACAGGCCAACCTACGAAGACACAACTTAAATATCTTGGTCCCCTTATTGTTACCGAGGTATTGCCGAACGATATCTACCGTGTGACTCAGCTGGAAGAAAAAAGAAAAGGCCACTTCTACGTAACAACAGCTCATATTAGTCAACTGAAACCATGGATAAATGAACCGGATTCGGATGAAGACAGTGATGTCGATAGTGCCGATAGTGATGATAATTATTCTCTAAACAGCCCTAGACGCAATCCATATAGATCTACACGTAAGGACTAAAGGTGAATGAGGAATCCTAAATGGTAAGATCATTCCAATTTTTATTTTTTTTTAAACTTCAAAATTAAAAGACAATGAACTCTATAATAGACTATTGACTTTAAAAATAAATTCAAAGATGATTTATTTGTATACTGAAAAATTTATCAAATAGTATGTGTGTGAAAGCTGGTTAAAATTTGTTTTGTGAATACGTTATTATATTTTTAAGTTCATTTATTTTATTGTAAACATCTGTCATAAATAATTGTGTTGGAATTAAGAATTGTATTAAGAATTACAAATGAAAAATAAGATTGTATTATTATTATTTTGTACATATTCAGAATGTTTATTAATAGTAAAAATTAGTTGGTATTATTATATATGTTTAAAACATCTTTCTTTTTAAAAAAACATTATATGATAATTTTTCTACTTTAGTGGAAAATGTAAATTTATTGTTAATGATAATATAATATTTGTTTGTGTAAATGAAAAATAATGATTATTTCTCTAATGTAAATATAGTTGTTATTAACTTGAATTAATCTGGTATTAACTGCTTTATATCATTGTGTTGTTTAGCTATGTAGCAATGCTAATGTTAAAGAAATTTGTATTAATTAGTAAATAAGTTTAAATTTTAAATTACCAATTGAGGACAATTGTAAGGTCAGTCTGGCCGAATGTGAGAAATGTAAAATCGCCACTAGAGGGCGAATACAAAAAAAAAGAGAGAGTTGATGTACGTCGACCGAGAGAGTCGGTCATAGAATGGAGAAGCGCAATATTGAATAAATTTGTTATTTGTTACTGAATTGCAGTCTTTATTAAAACGTCCTGACATGGTTACGTGTAGAAGAAATTCTAGTAAGAAATTAGTTTAGTTGATACACGTAGCTTACAATATATGCAGAACATACTTTTTTTAAATTGCTCTAACAAGTTGATGATTATTTGTATCATAATGGAGATACATTACATTACAGTTGTGACACAGATCATTACCACTGTGACACAACACATCATATAAACATTAGTAATTCCAAAGATATTGTTATATTGGAAGAATTTTAATCAAATCATAATTAATAATTAAGTTTAAAGGAAATGTAATAACTAATTTTTGTTATTTTATTTTCTTCTTCAATCTTCGTTATTTTCACATTAAAGGAATTTACGTAATATCTATTCATTTTCCCTTTTTTTATTTGCAATTACTAACATATTTTCTTAAATACGTTCATTCTCATTCCTTATTCTTACCTTTAATAAAAATTAAAAATTGAACTGAAACTATGTGATTATTCCTCTTTTATTAGGTAAAGGAAATTTCTGAATAAAAACTCTTTCATCTGACCTAAATCAAGTTCTTGACTAAGAAATCGCTTTGATCACCATCACAATAGTAATGAAGAAAAGCTATGAAAAAAGTGATTTAATTAATATAAATATGCTTTCCAAATTTGACTGGGCTAGCAGCTGTGAACGGTTGACTCACTCACCTTTAGTTTAACAATTCCTGACTTCGATTCCTAGCTTGGTGTAGATTGTTGTCATCACTCCTAATCCACTTTATGAATACAGTTTTGGTTGAATCATCACTCGTAAGCAAATTACAATTTATAGAATAAGAAGAAAATAAATAAATTCAAATATGATATGAGAAGAGTTCTTCCCTATATAATTTTTTGTTTATCTTAACTACATATCCGAAAAGAAATATAATTAAAATTCATTTTTGAGAATTGACCACCTTGAATTTAATTTTATGTTTTGAAATTATTTAAAATTCATGAAAACATTTTTATTGTTCTTTATATAATTATTGTCTTTACATTTTTATTCCACTTGTTAATATATTGTTAAGTTTTATATTTATGATATTAATTGTTTGAGAATTATGCTTTTAAATGAAACATTCAAATTCGCACAATGTATGTTTATCTAATACTGTTGCTCCCTTTGCATGATATAAAAAATAGAAACTTTTTTAACTTTAGTTTGTAAATTAAATTAAAGTGTAATCTATAAAAGAATATTAATAAAATTCTCAATTTATTAAAATATTTATCTTACATTCGAACTAAAATTCTTAATTACTAAATCCATTGAAAATGCACATTTCCTTGGCTAAATGCTTGCAATGTAGATGATTGAAAACAAATATTACAATCTACTCATTGAAAAAAAATTTTCTATCTCTTAATCACAAAGCTAAGAAAATATATAAGTTTCATTAATAAAAACAGTAAGAAAATATTATTATATCAATAAATAAGAAAATTGTTGGAAACAATTTAAGGTTTTAAAATTTCAGAATCATTTTTAGGAGCCTTATGATTATTGCAGACTAAGTTAGGACAGTTATACTTTTCCTTCTGTCTTCCATAAATTAAGGTACAAGTTTTTCAAAGCTCATCATTAAAAGTTTTACAGTAAATGTTTTCGAAATTTATATAAATACATATCATACCCTCAATTTTATAAATAAATATATATTTTATATATATAAAATATATATTAATATAGAAAAATTACTAAACTTTCTATATAAATATACATTTTATATGGAAAAGTTTCGATCTTTGAAACTTCACAAGTTTCATTGTTGAATGTTCTTAAATTTTTGTTAACAACTTTGTGGAAAACAATCCCTTGTTGTTTTTCTTCCTAATATCTAACAATGTTTAAAAATTGCTTACATGATTCTTAAATATGGTGGTCGATCGCAGTGATGACTGCTGAAATTCTCGATGACTTATGCTACTAAACATTTCAATGTGTCTCTCAGAATGATCCAACAATTGTGCATCAGATTATATGAGAAGATACTGTATCTAAAACACATTTTCCAAACCAATCCCGAGTTTCACCGATGGAAGACCATTTTATTGATTTTTTTCATTCAGAGATCTACTAATTTGCCTTAACTCTCTAAAGATCATTTTGCCAAAAACAAGTATTTTTATTTCTACAGTACAAAAGTATCTGCCCGAGATACAAAGCAAAACTAATATTTCCTTGAATCAACGACAGAGAATTTATGTAAATGTTTGTCGATTGAGTAGTACTGACTTAAACATGATTGAGTCTGTAATTTGATATTTACTTACTTTTTTAAAATGCTCCCGTTTTAATTAATTAGCTAAAAATGCCAATAATATGATGTTTATAAAAAAAAAACTTCGCAAACTGTAGATATTCTACTTTTTTCGTAAAGTTTACAAAGTGGTATGAAAAAAAAATCAGAAAATATAGGTGAAATCTTATTTAAAAAAGGGTAACATACACATGTGCACAAATAAACAGAATACGTAAAATACGGTGTCAAACAAAGAAATCATTTGGAAGAAGTTAATTAATACAAATTATATCTGTTTAATAAAGAGAATAAAATAGAATTATTCCATACTGAATATAACCACGTAGAATTTGCGTTGAAAAATTGACTCCTTAATTGATAATCCCAATGATAATTTAAAAAAAATTAACGAGGAACTAATTCTTATTCTTTATTGTTCATTAGTTTTTTATAGAGTTAGATATCATACAGCTAATAACCATTGAACTATTCATAGGATAATAATAGCTCCACCCTATAAATTAAAACTGTAGTAAGTCATTTTTACAATGAAGTATTTTGCCCTGGGAGGATTTCTTACAGATAATCTCTCTTATTCTCTAGTTTCAAGAAATGAAACGTAGACAGTTTTCCATTGCCTACTTCAAAAAATCTTACTGAAACCCGAAATGGAATACCCAATTCTAGTCTTTAAATAGCGATTAATATATTATCTCCCACTTTGAAAAGCTTTTTCTTATCACTAAAGTGAACCGGTTATTTGATGGATATTCCCTGAAGGTTATAGTCTCACAAAAGAAGGAACTTTTTCTATATTATTTAAATCCATTTCATTGCTTTTTTATTTCTAGGAATATTTCAACTTCAAAAATTTCGATAAGGGTTAGCATTATTTTCTGCTAAAATGAAATTTGCAACAATACTAATTTATTGAAGGCGTTTTGCCACAATAAACTGTGAAACTCATGCCTTAATATAACACTGAAACTAATAGTTTTTATCATTAACAAACAGATGTTCTTTCCTATCTTCGTTCAAGTAATTTTTCTGATACTAGTAAATATGTGACAAAAAGGACCGATAATTCGATCATTATCAAGACTTATTGTTATGGGAAAATTTTATGTAATTCATTGTTGTATAAAACTTCGGGTTTATCATGATTATACAAAAATTTCATGTTCTTTCTGTGCATGAAAAGATTCCACTATTTTTGAAGATAAAAATTCGAGCTTTTTGTCGTGCTCATGAAAAGTTCTTCAAGTGCAGTAAAAAGTTTCAATTTTAATGTTCCAAAAAATCTTTTCTGTAGAGCTAACTCTGTATTCAACAAAAAACCTGGAACAAAAGCAGCCGATCATTTATCTCTTACTATAATCCCACTGTTCATCAAAACATTCTCCACAAGAAGAGAATGTTATGTAAAAGGATTGATAAGTTTATCTTGATTGATGGCCTGAAGCATCTCTCTTTTGGTTTTATCTATTCTTGTAAGAATCATTTATAAACTTATTTCAAAAGGTGACAGTCTTTCAGTAGAAATATTCAGCGTTTTAAGAAATGTTCTAAAGAAAAACTTTCACTAATGGTCTACGACCCAATGCATCAGTAATAGGTTCTAACAAGAAGTGTTGTTTATTTTAGAAGCATATCTCTTTTAAAGGGGACCTCTGGTAAAAATGAATTCTTCTCTGACATGCAAAGGCATACGGCATTTTCTTGTTGTGAATAAACCATAAAAAATTAGTCATGTAATATATAAAAAGGTTAAAAATCAAAATGCTGGAGACTTTAATACAAGGACTTTTGCAAAATATCATTTTTAATAATCTTGATTGTGATATACTACTAGTAATGTTTAAAAACGTTTCGGCCAGATTCTTAATTTAATTAAATTTTTTTGTGTTCTATTTTTACATGTTTCTGTAAAAAATGTAAGATTTATTAATAATATAATACCAGAAAGCAGTGCTTTTTTAGAAATCTTGTAATTTGCTGATTGGCGCAAGCTTAGAGAAGTCTAATTAAATTTCATATCAGATAAAGACAAGATGAAGTTCTATCATCTGACATAGTTTCGAGAAATATCATATATTCCAATACATATATAATCTGCGGATTATATGTTAAAAATATTCCAAATGTCATTATACTTATTTTACGCTTCCGCAGATAACCTGATAAAAAAAACATTTTCCATCAGAAAAGCTTACAAGAAAGTTTTTAAAAAAAATACTTTATGTCTCATAAAACAAATAACAGATGGCGCCACAACACGACTGACTTATTTCAGCTATAATCAGCTTTGGCCAATTACATTCAAGAACGAATTCGGTCCCTTGAAGATATTACAGTTGCTACTTGCTAAATTATTTGCTCATTCATTTCGAATTTTGTTTTGACTTGAGCTGTTTCATTCTGTAAATATTCAAATTAGTATATCTTTCTTTATATGGAAGCGGAAACGTTAAAGTTAGCTACACAGCAAATTTTAAATTAAAAGCTATAACGAAAGCAAATAAAAAAATGGTGACAAACTTGTTAATTTGAAGTTAAAAACAAAGCACGCGTGGTGCAAAAGAAAAATATATCCAATACGCAATTCTAAAATGATACATTCTTTTCTTTGAAGTATTATCGAAAAAAAAATTTTATTTTTAAAATGTGTCTAAGATCCTCTTAAAAATCTTTAAAAATCGATAAATTTTACTAGAATCTTCTCGGAATTATCGCTCT
>JAPDSC010160717.1:0-21154 GCA_026290005.1 Latrodectus geometricus
ATCGTGAAGACTAAATATTTTTATTATTTATTTGAAGACACTTATATGTGTTTATTATATTTTTTTATAAATCTATCAAAATATATTTATATTGATTTAAAATTTTTCTCTATAAGCAAAATTAACGCATATTTGAGTTGAGTTTAAGTTTTAAGTCATAAAACAATAGTTTATGATTATTTTCAAATGGAAAAATTGTGTTATTCATGTAATATAAATTATTTAGGTGACATTTAATTTAAATTAACTTCCAATATTGTAAGCAATTGCCTTATTTCATTTAAAATAAAAATTTTTGATTCCTAAGATAAAGTTATAATTTATGTATAAATATATGATTTTGAAATCATAATTTAACTGTAAATTTTTGTATATTAAATCAACAGGATTCAATTCATTTTACCAAATTAAAATGGAAGGATAACATGCTGTCCGAAAAAATTGAAGCAACATCCCCTCATCCTTCTATTTCTAATTTAAAAATAGAAAAAAAAAATTGAATACAAATTTAGATAATTATAATAATTGAAAAAATAAAATATATTAGATTAAAAAAATTATGAAGCTAGAAATTTTTATAATGAGCATTTTTTACAAATTTAGTTGTACTTTTTTACTTTATTTAATAAATTAAACATTTTAAATTTTCTATTCTTGTAATTAAAAATTCAGATCCAAAGCATTTTTCAAGCAAAACATTTTGATGAGCTTTTAACATCCATAGTCTCAAGAATTTACATGATTTGAATTAATTACCCAAGATTAATTGTGAAATCAATGCAAAACTTTTAAAGATTCACCAAATTTTTTTAAATCACTTCATTTAAAAAATTAACATTAAATTGCAAAGTTAAAAATATTAAATGTTTTAAAACGTAACAAATCAAATTTGATATGAAATGGAGGCGTAACCATTAAAATTTTATATTGCTATTTTAATTAAAATAGAAAATCACCATATATTTAAATAAAAGAACTAAAGATATAATTAAGAACAAAACAGAATGTGTTTTGGAAATTAATCGATATTGTAGGCAAATATAGATACAGGAAAGTTATACGATTGCTTATTTTGAAAGCAATAACTCATATTTGCTCTCAAAATATTTCATCTTTTATGAACTATTCGAAACAAAGCTATTTAATTATAATTTCTACTAAATGCTCAGGTTACATTTGTATTATAAAAGTGAAATTTCAGATATCCTCTAATGAAAGATAACAGAGCAGAGCAAAACACTTCAAACTCCAATTACATTAGAACTGAAATCTATCGCAGCCATAGTTAATTGTCCTTAACTATTATAACTCCTATTATTCAAAATTATAATACACAGCCACATTATACATTTAATTAAATCTTCCAGGAAGATATAAAGTAAATTCCGTGGCTCTTTCAAAAATTACATTTTTATTACATTTTCAGAATCTAATAGAAAGATGTTCTTTAATAAAAAATACTGTTTAAAATTTTGGGTATGAAAATAATAAATTTAATAAAGCATGTTAAGCATCTTTTAAGAGCATTCTATATATGTTTATTTCAGAATAATGATAATTAAAATACAAGGTTTTTTGCTAGGGCGATCATAAGTCTAACTTCTAGACCAAAAATATTTACAATTATCTACTCTATTTTTATGTAAAATGTGATATCGTTTGACAACATGGTAGACAGTGTGTTGTACCTCTGTATAAGAGAGCAACTAAAAGGTTTTATTTCATCAATCATTGTTTGTTATACTGTACGACAGTAAATCATTCATTCTTAACTGACTGATGTTATGTTTATTGATAAAGCATTTATTAAATAATATATCATTAAAAATGTTCCTCGTAATAGCAGTAACTCATGTTATAGTTTTAATTTGACCTTTGCTTTTTTTCTTCTAAAAATTAACAACATATTCTTTTTACAACCATAATACACACAAATTGTTAACTGTTTACAGTAAAAAAAAAACTAGTTTATTTTATATTTTTTTCATTCCATTCAATTTCAAACATTTATGTATTTTAGCAATCTTCGAAAGTAGCTAATTTCAACGTAAAGTGGCATAGGCAATAATTGTTACGTTATATTGGGTTGTCCAGAAAGTTGTAGCTCGAGAGACCTGATTGAATGTATCACAGTTATTGAAAACAAATAGATGTGCACATATTCTAAAAGAAATAGCTTCGGTCATATAAGGAAAAAGTTTGGTTACGATTCTTCATTTTTATCAGTTTTGTACGCCTTAGAATAGGGTGGCAAATAAAGTGCCTCATAATTGCATTGAATGCTTTTCTTTTTCCGAAAGAGCAAAAATGCCACACAAGTGGCCAATAAGATATGCGCTGTGTATGGCGAGTATGCTGGAGGAAGGATTTCCCTTCATGGGAAAAATTTCGACTCTTTGGTTGAAATCAAAACCCAATTGGACAAATTTTTTGCAGATAAATCTGAGAAGTTCTGAAAGGACGGAATTCTCAAGCTACACGAAAGATGGAGAAAGGTTGTGGAACAGAATGGTATCTATATAATTTAATAAATGTATATCTATTTAAATAAGCTGCGTTTTAATTGTCCTAAAATATCGACCCGAACTTTTCGGACAGCCGCCCAACCTATCTAGTGGTTAGCGTAACTGAATACGGATGGGGAGGACCTGGGTTCGAATCCCGGCTCGGGCATGGATGTACTTTCTCTCTCTCTCTCTGCGTATTTCTTGTCCTTTCCTCAGATGATGGATGAATGTGGCCCGCCCTATAAACGGGTTTGTGGTGGTGTGGCGTGGGCGATGCTACTCGTACCTCCGTGACTTGGTTCACAGGTGTCCACCGGGTAACGATAAAATGAGTAGCAGTTTCCGGCCTTGTTGCGGCTAATTGGCTAATGTACTAAACTTGCTCAAGGGTGCTCGCCTTTAGTAATAAAAAATAAAAAAAAACTTTCCGGACAACCCAATACTTTATTTTATGTATTTTTAATTCCATTCAATTTCAAATATTCATTTTTTTTAGCGATCTCTTAAGTAGCTAATTTCTAAGTAAAGTGGCATAGGCACTTATTATTACGTTATGCATTGAGAGAAAATTACATCAAAATTGATTAATGAGTGAAAACAAATAATTAAAATAATTTCTTTTAAATGGGAAAGTTAAGTAAAACAATAATTACTTGTAAGCGAAAATAGCTGCATGCTGTTTTTTAGGGGAAAAGAATATGCAATAATTAATGCTAAAGATGTGGTAAAAAAAAAAAAAAAAAAAAAAAAAAAAAAAAAAACCTTTTTAAGTTTGTTTTATCAACCTATTATTTCTCAGCGGTTTCAGCGGTAACAGAATTCAATAGATATTAATTTAAATAGACTTGTGTTTAAAAATTCACATCATCTCTAAAAATGTTACAATTTTTTTATCAACTTGTTTTTCATCATTTTCAACAAACTTTCAAACTTGCCCCAACTTGAAATTGATTTAATCGCAGTGAACTTAGAGGAACATCATTAAATTTTTTTGTAAAAGTAATTCATACTCAATACCACTTTAATACACATTTAAAGTAATGCATATTTAATACCAATGTAATGACTCTCCTTTATATACTTGAACTAGTATTGGCATTGATATTTGAAAATTGAAACCAAAATAAAAATGTATCGTTGATGTCATTTGGTATACAGAAATGGCATAAATATTAAAATATCTTACTCCAAAAATAAAGAGAATTTTAAAACATTTTATTCCTATTTGAAAGATTAAGAATAAAATATTTTAAAACTCTCTTCATTTTTCTTTTTAAAAATTTGTAAATATACAACACATTTCTTCAAATATTTAGGTGTTTTAAAACAATATGTTTTAAACATCAACTGTATTTTTATATAAATATATTATATAATATTGTACGAGAGTAAATTAAATATTTAAATTTCTTTATTCTTTAGAGATATATTTCGTAAAAGAAATAACAATCAAGAATCGCGTTAAAACAATATATTATTTATATGCAATTGGATAAACACAATCATACATTAACATAAACAACTAAGGTTATAATTATAACGAAAAGATTATTAATAATTATATAAATTGTATTGTAACAAATATTAATATTTCTTTATTGATTTGTCTTAATTATATTCACAGCATTTGTAGTTATTGAGTTTTGTTATTTTTTAAAAATAGCTAGAAATCATAGCAAAACTGTTGGAAAAATATTAGGTTTAAAATTTTTGTGGTAATATATTCTATGTGGTATTTGAATAACAAAAATATTAGAATGAATTGATAAAATAATATGGAAAATTTCTCAAATCAAATGCAAACATCAAATAAAAATTTTACATCTGTTTCTTTCATCATATTTTATTTCTAGCCGGGGCCCTTGGGTGATTAACCTTTCGCCACAAGAAGGCCGGAAACTACTACTCATTCAGTGTTAATCGGTGGGTGAACCAAGTCACAGAGGCGAGTAGCATTGTCCACTTCACACCCCCGCAAACCCGTTTATAAGGTAGATCATATTCATTCATCATCTCAGAAGAAAGGAAACACAGAGAGAAATGAAACGTCCATGCCTGAACCGGCCCCAACAGCCTAGGAGTCAGGAATGCTAACTACTCTGCTATAGGCTAGCACATTTAATTCTATTACATTTCCCTGTAGTTTAATCAAATCTTGTAAGGAATAGTTTTTTTTAAAAAAAATATATTTGATAAAAGTAGTAATTAAAGTACATTGTTTTACCCAACTTTCATTAAACTACTCACTGAAGATAAGAAAATGTTTCTTCAATTTAAAATAAAATAAATCACGTTTTTTTGGCAACAATTAATAAACATTAACGTTTAAAAGATATGGAATTACACAGCAAGGAAAACTTCGTCTTGGTCTTGCAATTTAAAAATATCAAAAGACTATACTAAAATATTTTTGGCTGAAAATGATACCAAGTTAAGTGACAATTATTTGGTTAAATTTATCATTGACAATATTTTAGTATTATATGGATTGCATTTCACCACTTTTAATTAATAAAAGTGCTTAATGCAATGTATAAGAAAAATATACATACCTACATTTCAATTTTAATTTAAATGAAGTGCCTAAAATGAATGAAAAAAAGAAATTTGAAAACATGATTTTTCAATTATATTCGTTGCTGACTTTTTCGCTTATATAAGTGAATAATTAAAGAAAGCAGTTTGAAGCTCTTAGAAACATAAAATATGGAATTATATCTATACTTTCAAATTATGCTTCATTGTTTTAAAGGATGGAAAAACAGAATTTTACCAAAAAGAAATTATTGTGTTGGAAAGAAATGATTATTACAGAATCCAATCAAAGGATTCAGCATTTGGGTCTGAGTACTTGCAAATTAAATCATATTTATGATCGTTCATTTATCGCCTGAATTGTTTCCACTGTATAAGGGCATGTTAATAATGGCCCCTTGACTTTAGGGTATCATGTACATCACTATTTACCAGACATTCAAATGTAATCCAAATATAGCCTCATTATACAATCATCTCATATAGCATCATTATGCTTCTAGGGGAATTGTTTAGCCTGAATATATGTCCTTAATATTGTATTGGTATTTAAACTGTATGGAAACTTAGCTCATTTAATTTCAGTAAAACGGATTAATAAAAATTATTTATTTTTTTTAGCGTTTAAAAATATCAAATGTACTCCGAGTGAATAAATTTATTTTTCTCAGAATTTAAATATATCAGTTGCTTTCCTTGTATATAAATTAACTTTATATATTTTCTTCCTATTTAAATATATCAATTGATTTTCTAGTATAAATATTTAACTTATATTTTTTCTTCATATTTAAATTAAGAAAAATAAAGTAATTTGTATTTTTGTGTATTAATTTAAGAAAAATATATTAAATATATTTTATACTTTTAATATATTTTTTAAATTAATTATTTTTCTTAAAATAAGCAATAGGAATTTAAGCAAATAAAATTGCTTTAATTCTTATTGCTGGTTTTTACTTTTCATTTCATTTTTTTCTATAAATATTATTTTTTATAAATTATATATCATACAACTCCATTTTTCTCAGGGTTTAAATGTATTCAATGTTTTCCTAGTATTTTAATTCATTTTATTCTTGTGCTTAAGTTCACAAAAAAATCTATTGGGTTGTTCGGAAAGTCATTTCGTTTTTCATCAACCTGAATCAGGTTTTTCAAGAAAAAACCAACCATTTTACGGGTATAAAATCATGCTACGACCAGAAACATTGTAAAAGGTACTGGATTTGAAATGACAATATACAACTCAATAAAATATTTATTCCCTATATGTTTTTCATTTACATATAAAATGAAATAACTTTCCGAACAACCCAATAATTCAGAAATTTTATTAGATTCTCGAAACATACTTTTGTAAAAAGATAATATAATATGTGTAATAATGTTATAATAGGTGATATGTAATAATTATATGTTTATATATTTACTTTATATCTTCCTTATTTGTGCTTAAATGTATCAATGGATTTATTTGTGTTTATTTTTTTACCAGCATTTGAATACATGAAATGTTTTCCAGGTGAGTTTAAACTTACTTTAATTTTTTCTTGTATTTAAATGAATTCCTCGTTTACTTTGAAATTAACTTCATTTTTTTCTCGTGTTTAAGATCGTAAAAACATTTGCTTCCTGCATTTTGGTACATACGCAAGACATCATTTTGTTAAAATTAAAAATAAATAAATTTAGATTGTTTTCTCGATTCAATCAAAACACATAAATATTTCATAAAACTAAGCCAATTCCAGTATATAACACCAACTGAAGAGTTTGAAAAGATAATTTGCTTATTTAATTTTACACTTCTATGAAAACATTATGAATTCTTATAAACAATTTGATCTTATATTTTCAATTTCTAATCAAATAGGAAGAAAATCTTACTTTTAATCTATTTTTGAGATATGCATGTGCAGAATTTATATTAATAATAAATAAAAATTATAATAAAGGTAATAAATAATATAAAATGTATTATTATTAAAATAGATTCCTATTTATACAAAGTAACAATTCATATCAAATAATATTATCAGGAAACTGGGGGATATATTTTAATACAAAAAAAACAATTTATTATTAATTTGTCAGACTTTTTTCAATATCTGATTTGAAATATTGAAAATTATTTGAATTAGCAAAATTAACTTCATCGTTAATCTGCGCTTTAGGTCCCCTACTCTGCCAACTTGGTGATAAATGCACCAAGCGTGGTAAACCGGATGTTTTTTTACCTAATGAGCTCTTTATGGCAATCTCCGGAGGAAATAATTTGCTTTTTTTCGCGCAAGCTCATTAATTGGTTTTTTTCTTTTAGCATTTTCATTGGTCGTTAATTAGTTTCAGTTTGAAAAATCGGTCATTTTCATTGGTTGCTAATTAGTTTAAAACCGTTTAAAATCGTATTCCATTATCTATCTCCATGGCAACAGGGTTTTTGAAAACCCGCCAAGTACGGGACCTACAGCACACTTTCGCCAAGTTGGCAGAGTAGGGGACCTAAAGCGCATTTTCACCAACTTCATTTTATGAAAAACAAATTAATTGCAACTTATTATAAGTGAAATGTTTACAATAGTATACACAGGAAATTTTTAAGAAATACTCTACAAAGCATTACAAATGCATGTATTAAAGTAAAAAATATGAAATGACAAAATACTGCAGTAAACTTAGTTCATATTGTCTTTTGATTTCGTAATTGCTTACCTACAATTGTTAAAGCAAAAGAAAAGTATATTCCAAACTATTTCAACAAAAAACATTACTAACAATGTCCTAAAAATAAGAATTCACACACCAGATTGAGCGAAAGTCCCTTACCCTGTGTGTACCCTTACTTAATATCTTTAAAGATTAAATGATATAAAAAGGATTAAATAAAGCCTTTGCAACTGAAAAAAGGGAACTTCTATTTATATTGAACGTTTTCCACTTTTGTGTGTGTTTGTTTCGGCATTTAAGTAACTGTTAATATATTTTATACAGACAACAGCTGTTGACTTTACGTAGAGAAATGTCTGAATGATCTTTATTCTTTTACAAAACTAAAAAAAAAATTATTTATATATGTCTATTGGTCACAACTTCTGCTTACAGATCAGAATGCATTTCAATTTAAAGTATTGGAAAATTATACAGTTACAATTTAAGTATTCTTTTTTCCTCATAAATTTTTTTATTGGCTTAAAATGTCATTGTTTTCAATAATTTGTAGAATTCGATGAATTTATTGCTCGACTGACGATAGAATACAAATTAATGTTAGTTAAAATGCAGTTTTTCCTCTTTTTGAAATTATATAAGACAATTTATTTATTTTTAACTTAATTCACCACTTAATTAATTTATAACTTATGATTAATCATTTTGAGTGAAGTTTGTTAAAAAAAAATATCTTTTCAAACTCAAAAAAAGATATATAAAATGTTCATATTTCAACGTAGGCATCAATATGGTATTTTTCAGTAACAAAATAAATGTATTAAAAAACTTCTAATGTGAAACATTCCAATTTAATTGGAAAAGATTACAAAATTGCTTACATTTTTTTCTTGAATATTTTATCTTAAATCGTATGAAGCAGATCAAAAATCACATAAACATGTTTTTAAAACAGATGTGTAGATGTATTATTTAGAAATGTTAAATTCAATTTTGGCATTGAGAAATTCGATCAAAAAATAAGGTAAGAAAATTAAGCACATTTTGACTACAAACATTTTTTATATTAATACTTAAGAGTATAAATAATATACTTAAGTACATATTGCATTTATTTCTGTACATTGTATTTCAGGGTATTTCAAGATGAAACATATATTTCTTTAGCTTTAATAGATTTTTAGTTATATAATGCAAATATATGACAAAATATTTTGTCGAATTATTTTAACAAACGCCATCTAGGGAAAATGAGAACAACTGACAGGTGTTCAACCCTTATCTAAATTCAAAAAAGTTCTAAAATGACTGACTTCTTATTATTTTTTTAAATCCCAATTTTTCTTGGAATTTTATTGTTTGTTCTTAGTAAGTAACTTGAAAAATAATCCAGCAGGAATGTGCTGCCTCATACTTCTGTATTGGCAACGCTGAATTGGAACTGGATCACTCATAAACAAATAAACTATAAGCTTTTAACGTAGGCTTTGTTCAATTTGAATTCATTTGATGTATATTATTTCTTATGAGCTGCATCTCACAGAAAATGCAACATTGTGCTACAAGTTGATATTATACACTACTGGCCATTAAAATTGCTACACCAAGAAGGTGACATGCTACAGACGTGAAATTTATACGAAAGGAAGAAGGTGCTGTGATATGCAAATGATTAGCTTTTCAGCGCATTCAGACAAAGCAGGCGCCAGTAGCGACACCTACATTGTGTTTAAATGAGGAAATTGTTCAGCCGGTTCCTAATACACAAATTGCATTTGAACGTTGTTGAAAAGTTGTGATGCCTCGTGTAAGAAGGAGAAATGCGTACCAGCACGTTTCTGACTATGATAAAGGTCGACTTGCAGCGTACCGGGATTGCGGCTTATCTTATCGCAGTATTGCTGCTCGCGTCGGTCGAGATCCAATGACTTTTAGCAGAATGTGGAATCGATGGTTCAGGACGGTAATACGGAACGCCATGTGGGATCTCAACGGCCACCTATCACTAGCAGCCAAGAAGACAGACATATTATCAACATGGCCGTAATGGATCGTGCAAACACGTCACGAACCGTGAGTCAAAAAACGGAGTCGTTTGGAAGACAACAAGTGTCTGCACGAACAGTTCGACGACGTTTGCAGCAGCACGGACTCTCTCAGCTCGGAGACCATGGCTGCGGCTTCCCTTGACGCTGCGTCATAGACAAGAGCGCCTTCAATGGTGTGATCAACGACGAACCTCGACACACGAATGGCGAGACGTCATCTTTTCAGATGAATCAAGGTTCTGTGTACAGCATCATGATGGTAGCATCCGTGTTTGGCGGCATCGTGGTGAACGCACACTGGCAGCGTGCATTTGTCATCGTCATACTGGCCCATCACCTGGCGTGATGGTATGGGGTGCCATTGGATACATGTCTCGGTCACCTCTTGTTCGCATTGATGGTGCTTTGAACAGTGGACGTTACATTTCTGGTGTGTTACGACCCGTGGCTCTACCCTTTATTCGAGCCCTGCAAAACCCTACGTTTCAGCAGGATAATGCCCGACCGCATGTTGCCGGTATTGTACGGACCTTCCTTGATACGGAACATGTTCGGCTGTTGCCCTGGCCATCACGTTCTCCAGATCTTTCACCAATAGAAAACGTCTGGTCAATCGTTGCCGAGCGACTGGCTCTGCACCAAACGCCAGTCACTACGGTTGATGAACTGTGGCATCGTGTTGAAGCTGCATGGGCATATGTACCTGTACATGCAATCCAATCTCTGTTTGACTCAATGCCCAGGCGTATAACTGCTGTTATTACTGCCAGAGGTGATTGTTCTGGGTACTGATTTCTCAGGATCTATCCAGCCAAATGTTTTGAAAATTTAATCACTTGTTATTTCTAGTATAATATATTTGTCCAATAAATATCATTTTGTTATCTGCATTTCTTCCTGGTGTAGCAATTGTAATGGCCAGTAGTGTATATAAAAGCGATAAAAAAGGTTTAAGATCTTTCTCAGAACCAAATTAATTTCAAACCTCAAATAAAGTTATTTTTCATTATAAAAGGTTTTGAAAGCCATGTTAAATTAAATTACAGCATCTATTAGGAAACTGTTGACTTATTTTAATGACAAAAATGTCATTATATAAATTCAGTGTTATTGTTACTTTCAATTTCATTGTTTCCATTCGCAGTTTAGAGTGTAAGATTCGTCCTACCAATATTGTGGATTATCTTTCAGAAAAATTGGTAGTCGTGTTTCATGAAATCAAACAACTGTAATGCGGATATGTGATGGTTGTATGCAGTAGGGAACGATGGACCGACGTGTTCCATCGCAGTGCACCACTTCAAGTAATGACAGTTAAATTGTGTATATGGCAGTGACAGATCGCTCAAAGACATCATGAACCATAAACAAGCACATTCAGTCTGTAACGCATCATCCAGTATCTGCGCTTAATATTCGACGCCATTTACAGCAGTGTGGTCTGTCCGCATTACGTCCATTGCTTAGTCTGTCCTTGACGCAGAACCACGCACGTCTCCACCACTAATGGTGTTGTGAAAGAAGGGTGTGGCAGGCAGATTGGAATGAAATTTCTTTGCAGACGAGTTGTGCTTTGGTCTACAACACAACGATAGTCGCATTGGAGTATGGAGACACAGTGGAGAGGCGATGCTGAACAGCTATGTTATGTACCACCTCACTGGTAATGCACCGGATATTATGGTATTATGGTATGGGTGATATTGGATATCACTCTCGAACTCCTCTAGTACACATTGCCAGTATTTTAAGCACCTAGAGCTACATCTCCGATATGTGGAGCCGGTTGTCCTTCCTTACCTTCAGGCTTTCCCACATCCATATCTCAACAAGATAATGTGCGACCACATTTGACACACATTGTCCAAGGGTTCTTCGTCAATCGCCAGATTGAATTGCTTCATTGATCGGCTCGCTCTCCGGACCTTTCACCGATACACCGAACACGTGATCTGTGGTTGCTCAACGATTAACCCATATTATATCCCCAGCTGCCAAACCAGTTCATCTTTGGCAATGTTTGGAAGCTGCTTTATCTGCTGTACCCCAAGAACACATCCAAACTCTCTTTGAATCAAAACCGAGGCGTGTGGCAACAATGATCTCCAACAATGGAGGCTACTCTGGCTACTGATTTTGGCAGGAACCACATTTCACAGAAGTCTATAAATTTAATCATTTGATGCTTGGTCAACATGTTATCTACAAAATAAATTTTTTTGTGTATCTCTTGTCTTTCTTGGTGTTGCAATTTAAGTAGCCAGCAGAGTATTAAAAACCATATAGCGTTTTGTTCAATTCAAACACAGCGCAATTTTTTCACACAGTTGAGTAATTTTAATGTTAAAATTAGTTTTAGTGAAGTGTTTTCAAAATCCATATAGAAAAGCAGCAAGTGATCTTATTGTTATATTTTAAGTAATTATTAAATCTGGTTTTTATAATGCAAACCCATACTAGTCATGATCCAGTCGTCTGAAATCAAACAATTTGCATGACAGTACGGGTGGTTAATCTCTCATTTCGGCAGTTATTTTATCTATTAATGCTCAGCCAAATTTTTTGAGAAAGATAATAAAAAATATAACAATAAAAAATACATAAAGCATTACTTGTTTTATCATAAAAAAAAAGGTTATACGCTTGATTCATAAATTATTCAATTTTGTTTACCAATGATCCATTTTGATGTGTTATACCTTTAATATAAAATCATTTCAAACTATTAGTGGCGTAAAATTTTTGAAGATACAAAGAGATAAATAAAGTTCATAAAAACTGCTTACATTGAACTAATAAAATATTAAGTAACTGTCCATTCATGAGCAGAGGATAAGAAAGCAAATGTAAAATTGAGTTTGTTTGAAAAACTCAAGTTTACATTTCACATAGTTTGTTCTTTCAATCAATATTTAATATTTTTTCAAAAAAATATTTATTTCGTATTTACAGTAAAATCTTGTAAAATTATTATTATTTACATACTTCGTTATGATTCTATCACAGTTATTTCTTGTACAGTTGGTTATTAATTTTAAAAAAGTGGCTTAAGAGCCAAATTTAATTTTTCTTTCACAAAAAATACAGAATCAGACATAAAAGTAATATGAATCTTGTTAATGCTACTGAGATAATCACATCTACTTATTGTTATTTATTAACTTCCAGTTAAATAATGATTAAGTATTGCATATCAAAAGTTATTTTTGAAGAGAAACAGTACAAAACAATTCACACTTAATAGAGAATTTTACAAAAGATTAAACAAAGTGACCATTAGTTTTCTCCCATGCGTTTTTTTCTTTGGAATCAATAACATAAAGATGCACTTTACAATAAAAAAAATGCATTTTCTCACTTTTACTGTAGTATAAAAATAAAAGTCTATTATTTTTTATTTACACTTAAATTTTAATTTTACTGATTTTTTTTAACTGAAATTTATTTTGACTTTTAATTTTTCCTAATTTGATTTTTTCTTATTTTGACTTTATTTTATTTATTTTTTTGACTGATTTATTTTAAATGAAAACTGCTGACTTTCGGAACAAAACATGGTTTCAGTTTTCAAATGCTAAATTAAAGAAAATATTTGAGAGACGAAAATGAACAGGTTATCTTGGAAAACGAATTACTTCTAACTGAAATGTTTAAAAAAAACAATGATTTTTTTATTGCTGTTTGTGTGTTTAACATATATTTATGCATAACTTTCCATTTTGTGAATTGGAAATATAAATTAATATTGATTCTCTGTGCATGTGCATATAATTCATTGAAACAATTTTGAATAATTAGCACTTTTCTGAGTAATATTTCTATTGAATAATAGCATCTAATATTATTTTTTATTTATTTATATGTTCTATTTTAGCATACAGGAATATATTCACAATTACACGATATTTAATACATTAATATTTTAAAGTAATACTCCAATTAATTAGACTTTTTACTTAAATATACAAATATTTGAATACACAAATATTTATACATTTGATTAAAATATTTTTTATATATAGATATTGCAAAAAATAAAACACTCTTACATGACAGAAAAATTTTAACTGAACAAATTATGTATTATTTATTTCATATAATTAGTTTTGAATAAAATAAATTATCCATGTTGTGCTTAATTTTATATTAGTTAAATCAGTATTTTAACATAACAAACATTCACAGCATATTTTACTGGAATTCTCTTCGAAATGAAATTTTTATTAACATCAAAAGTCTCTATAAGTAAACTTTATTGTTCGTTAGTAATTAATGTATTACCTATGCTTAAAATGGCCATAAGGAATGTCATTTAATCAACATACCTTCTTAAACATTAATAATTTCAATTATTATTATATGAATGCCATGGTAGCCTGGTTGGTCAGGGCATCGTTTTCATTACCGGAAAGGGGTGATTTCGAATCCCAGCTTAGCCGAAGATCCTTCGTGTTCACCAATGACGACTGGAGCACGTAAAATATGCCGAGGTTGCAATATCTTCCATGTTATCATTCCAAATTAATACCTCTGGGGGTGTTTGGAGTAAGGCTTAGGATTTTCTCTGGCTTCAATCTTTAAGTTGGAAGACTTAGGTGGGGTGCTACCATCTTTGAGTCAAAAATCATACTTCCACCCTCGTATAGGGGGGTGCACTGTTCATAAACGGAAGACTCTCTTTCTAACTTCATACGTCCAATCTTTGATGGGCGGGCTTGGTTTTGCCAAGTGTCATAAGTAACAACAACATAATATGAATGTTAGTATTCACAATAAAAACGTTAACTCCATCAATAATACTAATTTAATTAATGTTAGTGATGTACATATAAAATATATCATTTACATTAATTTATTATGCAGTTTTTGCTCATTTAATATTTAAGTACCTAGTTACTAGCTTGACATTTTATTGCGATAAATACAGGATAATGAGAAAAAGAAGTGATAATTTTAATTGAATAAAAGCAAATTTTTTGTCTTTTAAAAATAGTTTAGCGCTGAACTAGTATTCCTTTACCATAAATACAAGATTACGAATAAAAAGAAGTTACTGATAATTTTATCCGAATAGAAAACAAATTTTTATCTTTCGGAGAACAGAAATGTTGTAAAAAATGTATTTTAATTAATATGCTTCAAAAATATTTAAGGGATAATTCAACAAAATACCTGCAAAATATTTAGATGCATTTTATAAAAAAACGGAACCAGTTAATAAAAACAATTTCTAATAACATTACCAAAATTTTATCTCAAAATACATGAATATATTTCTTATTTAGTGTTAAAGTAAAAATATATTGCTAAAAAAATCAACATACTTTGTGAAACATACTTTCAGGAACTATAATTAGTTTCGTTGACTTGGTATTTTGTACTGAATGGTAATTTTGTATTAAGTGCTTAAATTAATTTTTACATTCATTATGGCAAGTAGATATGTTAGAAATTTAAAAAAAAACTGGTAACTTATAATAAAGGGCAAAAATGTTTTGAAAACGTTTTTGAATATTATGCAAATATAAAGTAGCATGCATGAAGAATACAGTAATTGAGAACTTTTAAAATATTTTCTTTTTGTGAGAAGACTGAAAACTCTATTAGAACACCAAAAAACGATTTAAGTATTTCATATTGACGAAAATTTCGAATTAAATTTTAAGTTTTTGTTATGTTAGATACAAAGCATATTTCTCTTTATCTTTAAATAGCACACAACTTCTCTTTCAATTTTCAAGTACTACCTGTTATAGATATTTAGCAAATGTAAACACTGATAGTTTAAAGTTTTACAATTCGTGTTCTTTTTCATGAAACAAATTTTATTGCAGAAAATATGAGAAAAATAGGATGGATCTTAGCAGAGCCCACATCCTTGGCGCAACTAATTTTTGTTAGCGATTAAATTCGCCAGTCTTGGTAATTCTACTTTACAAACTAGATACTCTAAACCTAACTATTTCTAGAATTCTTATTTTTTCTCTTTCTTGTCTTGGAGCTTTCTTCAGTTTGTCACCAAGGGTGTGGGCTCTCCTAAGATTTTACTGAAAAATGTAATTTATTTAAAATATACATATTCTTCCACCATTAGAAGAAAATGCAAAAAGACGAAAGTAACAAAAATATTAAGTACGATATATTGAGAAAATTAGTTAAAATAACAAGGAATGCATGTGAAGGAATAAATATTAATTACTTCCTCATTTTGGATTCAAATTATAAATATCATCACATCATTTAGCAGCTACAACAGATTTTTAAAACATTTTAACAGAATTTCGCAGAAAATTTCCTCAAATATTATTTTGTTTTAAAGAAAACTTATTTTCATGTGTAAGAAAAAATAAAAACATCATGCTTTTTAAAAGGACATAATCTTGATTTTGTATATTTTAAAATCTTTGATAATATAACAGTATATCATATATATTAAAATTGCAAAAGATAATTAATTTTTTTTTCAATTTTGTCGAGTGCCAGCCGGGTTGGCAATATGGGATACGCTGCTCCACTTTTCGAACTGAATCATAATTTGGTGTGGAGTCCGAATTCCTCAATACACACTTGTCATAGGTACCTGTTTATAGGGTAGGCAACCATTCATACAAGAAAAGGACAAAGATAGAGAGAATGAAAAATTACAGCCATGCCTGAACCGGGAATTGAACCCAAGACTTACCTATCCGCTGTCAGGAACTCTAACCACTAAACAGGGTGGACGGCTGAATGATTGTTTAAATATTTAATTGTTCTACAACCCTCCCCAAGTTTGTACCCACAATAGTCAAGACCAGGGGCCACCAAATTCATTCCCAATCATCAACCATAAAAAATTTTGTAATTGTTTCCTTAATACCCTCTACAAAAAATTATTAAAAAGAATAAAACTTGTCTTAGTAACTGATTAGTCTCAGAAATTTTAAGATGCTCTAGGCAGAAAATACGTTTAATCGTAGGTTTCATAACTGGGCACTACCATTTCAGAAAATACCTCCATAGAATGGGACTGTTTCAGCAAGACCCTATCTGCAGGAAATGTCATATTTAGATTGACATCTTTAGGCATCATCCATACTAGAGAGTTACATTTAAACTTCATTAAAGGGTTATCGGACTTTATTAATAAAGTGAGTGACTCGAGCAACTGGAATTAGGAAACATTGGGTTTGGATTTTGCGGTACAAAATTCTGATGAAAGCTGAGGTGCCCAATAACATACAAGCCCAACTCTAAGAAGAACTGATTTATTTTATTTTTACAAAGTCAAATTTGCTTAAACCAACGTGAAAGTTATCCTACAACATGCTTGTCTAGATCAGCAATATTTTGTTCGCAATTCTTAGGTTTTATTCTTTATATATATATATATATATATATATATATATAGTTGAGTTAGAACTCTACATTTAATTTATTTCTCTTTGTTAAAAAGTGAATTTGAATGAGTAAAGCTAAATTCAACCATATATGAGCTTGGGAATACAACTGAAATTAAAGATACAAAGTTTAGGATATTTTTGTATAACTTTTATATTCTTCCTAAATTTACTGATTTTATTACAAAGCCTCTTTTTATCAAGATCAACTAATAATACGATGTCTTCCGTATCTTAGAAACAACACAATTATAATAAGTGTCTCCTTGTTGATTAAATATTACGCATATGATCGGCTTTTAGATTACTTCGATAATTTCGGAAGAAAACTTAGAGAAACTTAAATGAGAGTTCAAAAGCATCAAATTAATTAGTTTACGTTCAGAACATCATATAAGTAATTAATGTATAGTACCACGCCATAAAAATACAACGACTAAGTAGTTATCTCGGGTAAAAATTTACTGTACTGTCACCGTTGGCCACTTTTGCAAGATCTCGCCATTTTGCACAAACAGAATATTGAAAAATATTGCCTGTGCGAAAAAAATGGGTTGCAGAAAACGCTTTTTATCGCCAAATGTGGAAAACTTGCGCCAAGGGTGACCATATAGTAAATTTGATCCTATCACGATCACATTTGATAGTTAACGTTAATAAAGCAAATTATATTTAAAATGAATAGTTTAGAAAAGCATTTTTCCCAAATGATTGGCAGAATTTATCCCCCACACTCAATTCCACATATTAATCTTCTTGCTAAGAGATTTGAGCGGAAGCATGGAAAGTATAAATAATAAGAGATTAGAAAATCCGATCTCTTTAAAAGAAATATTTTTTTAAGGATTCCGCCTGACAAAGTGTATTTACCTTAATAGCTCAATGACTTCATAATGTTACACATCTGATTTTATGAATTCATTTGTATGCATTGTGTAAAGACTTGTTCTGGTTCGCTGAGAAGAAACTACCAACTGCACAGATAAAATTTTCTATAAATTTAAAAGATAATATTTGAAATTTTTGATGAGAATAAAATATTATTTGTATGGTGTACTAGCAAGAATTAACAGGCTTTAGTCTCGTTGTACACAAGCTATATATATTGGCAATATTTTGCTGCCATGACCTTACAAGTTCCCTAAAGTGTAACAATTGCCATTTTAATTACATATAATTTAATTATATTGTTTTTGAAATGGTTGATTTTCTTAAAATATATGCATTCGCTCATTTGTTAATTTGAAGCGTGTTCTTTGAGATAAGTATATCAAAAAATGACCCTAGCCTTAATGTTGAAGTTGTACTGCTCTCTTAAAATAGCAATGAAAATAAGAATTTCTGTCAGAATGCAATGGTGTTTTATTTGAATACATTAAAATATTGGAAAATTTAGGACATTTTTCTCGTTATAGGGTAGTAATTAAAAGATGTGATGTGTTCTTGAGGCATTTATCTTGAACACCTATCCATAAAAACAAGGTAGTGCCACAACGGATCTTAAGCAATTGGTGTTCAAACTAACCCCGGCCAAAACCCTTAAAAATTAAACTTGTTTAAAGCCAACAAGAAAAATAAAATAAGGAATGAACTGTTAAACCTTATCTGAGAAAAATTCAGTGTGATTTCAGCTGTTTTTCTCTACCAAGTGAAAAAGTGGAATAGCAAGTCCTGCAGAAGAAAATTGAAATGTATCACTGATAACACTGAATATGCTGCTTAATGAATGTTTTCATTTTGACTAAATCACGATCTGGTGAATATTCTTATCAATGTTTCATATCTGAAAATTAGACAAGCTAATGAAAAATGACGATTATAATTCTGTCATTTCCAAAGAAAAGATTCAGCAGATGCTTCATTCAAGTTTCAATCTGCGATATACGAAGAATTGTCATCTTACATGAGAATTGTATCATTGGATATTTATCTTGCTGCAACACAACCTTTCTCTACAAACTTCTATTCAAACAGGAAATCGCTATCGAAAGCTTTGCATTTTAGAAATTCCGTAGGAATCAACTTCTAAGCTTGGGTAATTTTGCATGTATGGATTGTAGAATGTTTTCTAAATTTTACAAGCCTAGCTGATAGGCACATTTAAAATTTGGCCAATTCCTTTTGCATCGCCAGTTTCCAAAAAAAAGCGCTTGCTACTTCTTTATATGTTGAAGCTACATCCTTCAATGACATTGAAGCTATTGTATTAACCCCTACCACATGAACTTATGAGTGATTTTATTCAAAAATGACTTCGTCAAGGAAGATTGCTTAACACTCTTTAATGTCCAGAATTTCTACCCCACAAATGCTGTTTAGTGACTGTAGTAAAAAAAAATTTACATGTAGAGCTCGAACCCTTAATGCTAGAATTATGACTCTTCTCAATGTCCTAATAAAAGTAATTGAACATTCCATGCTTTTTCCTCACAAATATAATATGAGCTTCATCTTTTATCAAAGATTTTCAAGTTGGTACATATTTTAACGAAACTTCACCAAATATCGATAGCCAAGCATGGACTAGCAACGTAAAATGTCTATAAACTTTTGAACCATTTTCCTGTCACCAAATAAATATGTTTTTTATGGTTAAATTCACTTTGATATTACAATAATTATTAATTAATGTTCTTTATAATTAATTGCGTATATATATTTGAAAATTAGATAAATAACTTTTTTTCTCATATATTTTAGACGATTTACTTAAATCAGATATAACATAAACAAGTTCTTCTTGTAAATAATATTTTATTTTTAATATAACATTTTACATTTCCGTAAATTATGTCTGCTTATTTGAAAACACTGTAGTATGTACAAATCAGCTGAAATTGATTAAAATTCATTGTTGCATTCTTGTTTCATTGTAAACGGAATCTTGTTGGCACATTCAAACACCTGACGAATGAAACACTCGCCCTACACTGCTTTTTACAACTTAATTCTACAAGCAATGCTTGATACATATTGTTATCGAATTTGTGTTTCTACTGTAAAAATGGGAGTAATACTAACATGATCAAATCCCCACCTTTCTGTATTGTCACTTGAAAGATTTTTTTGCAAATGCTCAACGCCATTGTGCCTTTTATATGCGCTCTTAAATTTACAACAGGAAAATGGGTTTTGAGGAGTGGATTAGGATTATGGGTTTTCTCATTCGAAAATTTCCCCATTAACAGTAACTGTGACCGTAACTGTGAGCTTCACTCTGCTTAAAATTACTTAAAATTAAGATCTCCTTCAAATAACCATATTTGATTGTGCTTTAATTCGTTAATCGGATAGGCCATTAGACTTTAATATATAGAGGAAATATTTTTTACCACTTTGTATCAATAGATAATGCACAACATAAGGAACTAACATATAATACATTATAGAATTTTCTTTAATCTATTTGCTTTATTTCATTTCTAAAATTTTGTCTCAAACTGGGCTTTAAAATATCAAAAGTACTTCAATAAATCAATAAATTTGTAATACTTTATTCTGCAGAAAAAAATAATATCATCTTATAATAACAATCAACTAATCATTTAAATCATACGTGATATAATCTTACATTATTAAAGTATTTCAAAAATATTAGTTTATATAGAGCCATTTTGAAACTATACAGAGTGCAGTATGTAAAACCGGCTTGTCGTAATATTTTAGAATATTTCCATTTTTTTTAAATTACATATGAATATTTCTCTTTAGCGACAAAATCTCTACAAGTAGAGATCACATTTTCTAAAATGACAGTGAACAATGAAGTTATTTGGGAATTTTGGAGAAGTTTCATCCAAAAGAAAAGCTTCAGTTTTGTTAATTTCAGCAGGACGGTGCCACATACAATAGAATATAACATGATTTTCCCGTGTGGATTAGGTGTTTTCACTTGAGAAGACTATATGCAAGGGCTTGTGGTCACTGGATCGATACATTTGTGACTTTCATCTGAGATTAAAGGGACATACGAAACAAATTCCCTCACAATTGAACTTAAGACCAAAATGCCCTC
>JAPDSC010160718.1:0-11520 GCA_026290005.1 Latrodectus geometricus
TATATATATATATATATATATATATATATATATATATATATATATTCCGACATATACAAGAAACTGTCATTTTAGTTAAATTAATTGAGATTTTATTTTCAAATTTTTCTACATTTGTGTATCATTATTAGTTTTCTTTCAAAAAATTAGGAAAAAAAATATCAGCAAAAAGTGTAGCTAGATTGAGATAAAAGAAAATATCTACAAAAATATTTTAAAAATAAAATCTATTCAAACATTGCTGACTAATCTAGAAACTAATGATTGGTAAAATTGTTTGAACAGAGAAAACCAGATTTTATCAATAAGCAATTACTCTCTTTCCATTCATAAGTAAAATATTTTTATTTTTGTCATTATGGAATCCATTGACAACTGCAAATTTAATGTTTAAAAAGTATTCCTCTTTTATATTCAAAAGCATTTCTTTATTCAAAACGATATAATTTCACATTCATGCATCTTAGTCGCAATTTTTTTATAAATCCATGAATAGGAATCTATTTAAAAGAACCGCATTAAAATGTTGTAAATGTTAGAAAAAAGGCGACTTTGTCGCTCATTTCTTTTTATATATAATTAATTTTTTTTCGTTCTCTTAAAGTCTTGCAGTTCATTCAATTTCTGATGTTTTTCAGAAAAGAATCGAGATATTAATTTTTCTATTGTGATATTAAATATACAATGAAATAGTGTATTTTAAAAGTAATTAAGCATATCAAGGCAAAGTTATATTTTATATTTTTTAGAATTAACATGATTTATATTTTCTGAATTAAAAATTAATCATTTTTATTTATACATCTTATTTAAATTAAAAGGAAATTTTCCTTTTTTTTTAAATTCTTTTAAGTAGACATAAAGTCCTTTTTTAGAGAATACTTTTAACTTATGCAACAAAAATTGCAAAATTTAAAAAGAAAACCTTATAAAAATATAAATAAACAAGTGATTCATCAATTTATAATTTTTTTAATGTTCTTACAAGGACTAGTAAAAAAAAACACTGTATACGCTTAATGTTATTTTTTTACTCTGCAAGGAAATCCACTTACATATTTTCTCATTGTATACAGGTTTTGTGTTCTCAATATTATGTTCACTGAAATCTTTCTTAATTGTTGCATCTTTATGATTTTAAGATATTAAAGTTTTTCATTGGAAAATAATAATACTGCCATTTTAAATATTTTGAAAAGAAGTGTACTACACTACGTTATCATAAAAACTTAGATCATTAAATAAGTATTAATAATAATATATGTATAATTCGATAATAATTCTCCGTTTTTTCAAATTTTGATATTTTTGAGCATTTTTTTTTTCAAAGTTTGAACATTTTATTCAAAATAACAATTACATTCATTTAAAAGCTCACACAAACTTTTAAGATTTATGAATTAATGAAAAACTGATTTAAATGAGTTTGAGTTTGATATTAACTTGTGTGTGCTCTTAATATCCACCATTATTGAGCAATGATTTAAATATATTCCTTTATAACAAATTCATGAATTATTGAACGTATCAGTACCTAGTGGTATACAAATCCATTCCTACAAAGCATATAAATTGTTTTTCTTATTATGCCTTAAAAATAAATATATTACTTTAATAATAGACATTTACAGCCAAATAACTTAAGCAATTTATCTTATATAAGCATTTTATTCAAATTTCTATTTCACTCGTAATGCCTAATATTATATATATTACTGTAGTTCTCTTAATTCTTATCTTGAATTTATAAAATATTTATTTCAATTCAACTAATTGAGATATATTTGAACAGAAGCAGTATTTTAAACATTCCGAATATTTATAATTTCTATGATAATGCAAAAAAAAATAATAATAATAAAAACCAAGTATATTCAGAATTATGTACAATAAAGGAGCACTAAATTAAAATTGTTTTCTAAAAATAGCACATTTCTAGTTAATTAATAAATATATAAATAAACTCAAAGCCATATTGTTGTACATTTTGTTATTTTATTTCTGTTTTTCTAAATATTATTCTTTACAATAAGAATTCAATAAAGTTTGAACTTTAAAATACGACGTGAAATTAAATATCCTATATGTTTCTTGACCGAATTTAAATATTGATTGCACTAATTTTTTATGTATTCAAATATTTCTTAGAGAATTTTAATTAAAAATTAAAAAATATTTAAAGAATCATAATAATCCATAACGTGTTACATATTTTGTAATTGAAAATTATCATAATTCCTATTAAAAATAAAAATGATATAAATATAAGTAATAAGACCAATCATTTTATGTTTCTATTGTTACTAAATTTGATATATAATATTAGAAAACGAATATTATGTGTTTTATCAGAATTTATTCTCTATAAGAAGTTATGAGTTTACCAAATGAATGAAAGGAAAAGTAAAAAAGATAGAAAAAAATTGGGCATAGATTGAGATGTAAGGATTTATATGAATTTCAGTTGAATTAATACCATTCTAAAAAATCTTTTATTGAGCATAAAAAATTAGTATAATTGTGTATATTCTTAGTTGCATAATGATAATTTTATTCCCTTGTATAATTTTCTATAAAATCAAATGAAAATTAATCTAAAAATATTTTAATGTTGACTTAGAGAAGCAATTATTGCTTTTAGAACTTCACTACTCTTTCAGTCAACAGAATAAGAAAATGTTGTAAGTAAACAAAGATTCGCATCCTTTAGATTCAATAGAAAATGATTCCTGTTATTGAATATCTTTCTTATCTAACTCTCCTGAGATACTACCAAAAAATGTTGAAGTTGCATTTCAAACAAATACTTATATATAAAGTTTGTAAATAAAAGTTCGTTGCATTGTATTTCAATAAAACGTTCACTTTTTTTCAACAATTTACTGAATCTTTCATTCTTATTGTACTTCAATGTGCATTAATACCTTTGTTTCTAATCTATTACATATATTTCTTAAAGAAATACAATTCAAATGTAACACTTATTGACATCTATTTTATAATCTTAACTGAGCTTGGAAAATATTTATTGGGATTTTCTAATTAAAAATACAAAAAAGTTTAAAAATTATTATTATACCAATTTAAAAATAAGTATTTTTATGCTTATTGAAGCAGAATTAAACTTAATAGAATTTTACGCATCTAACATTTTGCTTTAAAAATTATACAGAAATATTTTATTTAATTTAATGATTTTTTTTTTTATCTCATGCCAACCAACATTCTTCTCTTTTCATATGTTTTGAAATTCAAATCAACAGCATCTTATTTTGAAATTCAGCTTGGAAGGATTACCCACCTTCCCCATTTATATATTCTCTGAAACATAGTTTAGTATTAAGTAAATCTCATTAAAATTAAATCAAACAAATATTTTGAGATATAAAATTTTGTTGCCATTTTAACACAATATTTTATACCTTGTCAACTTCCAATCATAGATTCAGTAACATTTTACGCCAAATGCAAATAAAAATATGAATTATTCTATTCAAATCGTAACTAATGTATTTTCGATTTATGAAAAGGAATATTTGTTGAGTTATAAAAGCACAAATGTGATCAATTCTATCTTTAGCAGAAAACAACATGATTAGAAGAAAACTGTTATCATTAAAATTCTAAAAATATTTTTAAAAGTTATCCTTTTTTCACAAGCATGATTTCTACAAATTTTAAAATAAAATTAACTAGTAATGTGTAAATTTAGAATGCATTAAGTGATAATGAAATCATTATTTAAATGCTGATTTTTTTTACTGATTTAAAAAAGAAAATTCAATAATCTAATATCACAAAATGCTTCGATTTTTTAAATAAATTTTGTTTACACTGAACTTTTTTGTTTGAATAACAAAATAATTAAATTTTGCATGTGAAAAATTAATTTTATATAAAATTTTAAAAATACCTTTTACTCAGTAAATACTTTATTTATTTTGAACTGGTCATTATATGAAAATATCAAATGTGAAAGAAAAAATATTCCTTTTAAAATGATAAATACGATTATTAATATATACTATATTGAATATGAAATCTTAAATATGAATTTACAATACCAAATTTAAAAAAGTATAAAAATGTTGAGTTTATTATTTGTATCTGAATTTCATTAAAAGATCAATCTCCTCATTTTAGACTTTAATCTGAACTGAAATTGAATTACAAGAAAGTCAAAAGTCAGTTTTTACTCTTTATTGTAGTTTCTTAAGAAATATTATTTCATAGACTATTATTTATGAGTTGAATGAGTTGATACGGAAAGCATTTGCATGATAACATTTTATGAAAAAAAGGAATTTTTTTGTACAAAGGAAAATTAAGTAATTCGTAGTATCTTAAAATATCTATTATTCATATCATAGTTAAATATTGTTTTGTCCTCAAAATTGCTGTGGCTTTTCTAGAATAAACTTAACCAGATTTTTAATATTCTGCTTATTCATATCATTGTGCACTTTTAGTTTTCATATTTTATTATTATTTTTTTACATTAAAACATTTTTTGGCAGAAACTTTGAAATGACTAACATTCTTAAATCAAAATTACAATTTTACTTGTAGCAATTATATATGTTAAATATTTACTGTAAGCTTCAAGACTTTTTTTTTCATATAAATGTTACTTAACGTTTGGATATTACATGCAATCAATATAATTTAAAACTGTGTTTAAACTGTATTAAACAAATCCTTTTATTTAAGTATTCAAAATTCATTTTTTTAATTTTGTCTCAACCGTTAACTAACTTTAAACTTGTATTTTATAAATATATAAAATACAAGTTGTATTTTATAAATATATAAAATACAAGTTAAGAGTTGTAAAGGTAGCATTATAAAATAACAGAGATATTAATATATTTTATATTAACTTTAATTCAGCTAGATTTTGAATTTTTAAAATATATTATATTAATCGTCAAATATTTATTGTTTCTATTTAGAATCAGTGGTATCATAAAACACATTGAAATCTTTATTTTAAATCTTGAAAAATAATATATAACACGACTTCTTTCAAAATCTTGCATTACCCAAAGCTTATATATTGCCCTTCAAGAATTCAGAAATTAAATAACTCTAAAATAGATATTTCATTTTTTTTTAAATTCTGCAAATATTAATAATACTCTGAAAATTTATGATCAATACTTGCTTGCTTATAATTAATAAATATATGTGTATAATTACCACAAAAACAACTCTCTAAAATATTTATTACATGATATCTTTAGTAATGTGTGGTTAAGAAAAAGATTTAATTTCCTCGTCTTTCATCTCTTAACATACACATATTTTTTTTTCATCTCTTATCATATCATCAAATTTAGAAAATTTTTAATTTTATGTAAAAACATAAACTCTTAAATTGAGATAAAAAAATACTTTTGATCAAGAAATAGTACAGAAAATAAAAATAATATCAATATATGAAATAAAAATATATTCTCATTTAAAACTGAAATATGAAGAATGCATTTTTTTATTTTACCAATAAATAAAGCACATTTGCAAAGTTAACATTACTCCAATTTTATCGAAAAGTATTTTTCCATTTAATAATACGTTTCCAATTATTTACACATATTTATAGTTCTTGAATGCGAATTCTCTGAATGAGTAAACCAACAAAATATGAACTCAAAACACGCTATGTAGAATGATTTGGAAGATTTGGAGCAATAATTTATACTATCGGAAATGTCATTCCTTATTTACTATTATAATAGTATTTTCCGTTTTATGGACTGAAAGTTTTCAAACTAATGAAATTTATAGTTTCAATGCTAGTAAGGTTTTTTATTAATATTTACAATATTATTATTTCTTTATGATATATAGAGCTGGAATTTCCGTCAAGTATTGTTGATAAAAATTTGTGATGAGAAAAATGTTTTGCAGTATATTTACAAATGTATACACAAAAATGTAAGTAGTTATTTATAGATATTTCTGGAATATTTATAATATATGACATTTTACAAAATAATATGTATTGATAAATATCAGAAATAAAATTTGAGTTGAAATTTTTTAAATATATTTCTCGGGCATGATAAGAAAAATAAAATTTATAGACATAGACTGTGAACCTCTGAATTTTATTATTTAAATTGTTTTAAACGTTAAAATAAAAATAAATTTGATTATACTGGAATTATATGAGTTTACTATTATCTAATTTAAAAATTTTTATTTAAAACTGCATTATTTGATTTTTTTTCTAATATTAGTATACAGACATATTACAGACCATGTTTAGAAGTGAGTTTGTCTCTACTTCCAGGAACCATCTATTAGTTGTTTAATTTATGCTAAAAACATTGAATGATTAATAATGAAAAAATTATTTTAAAATATGTACCAAGAACATAAAAAAAAATAATAAAAAAAAACTAGTATGGAATAAATTTATTAAATATTGAAAATAGAAAAATGAACAATTAATCTAAATAGCAAACATGTGCTATAAAAATCAACAAATTTCTAAGAAATCAAAACATCTACAATCAGTACCTATTTAGGGAAACGATTAAAAACTACCAAAAACAGCAATTTCAAAGATTTTGGAAATTAGGTCAGTGATTTTTTTCCAATATAAATATCTCCAAAATACAAAATCTATACTAAGTAAATACTATTTTCAATAAATGACAATATTGTAGATATCATTTTCATTACATAACCACTTAAAATTTATAAAAGTAAGTTATAATAACTTAATGTAGTTTAAATCATTTTAGGTATAGGCTGCACGCCTGGCGATATTGTCAAAAATATCAAGCATGATGAAATGAGACTTTGATATTTGTTTCGACTTTATAATGTCTATACCTTGTATATCTTTATAATGTAAAGAATTGCTTAAGGGAAAACAAATAAAATTGTTATCTCAAAAGGGCAAATACATAAGCTTATGATATATATATATAATGTCGGAACATGTCACAAAAAGCAAAGATTTATAAATTTCAGTTATAGAGAAATTATATATATCATTCTTTCTTTAAAAGCATATCACTAAAAGTATACCAAAGCATATCATTATCGTATTTAGAAGCTTTACTAAACTAAGATTATTATAAAAAGCATAATTAATTAGCATCATTAATACTAACACAAAACATGTGCATTGTAAAAACAGCCAATATTAAAAAAAAAAGCAAACTTCATAACATTTTAATTGCATTTTAAATCTTTTCCACGATTATTTAAGTTTTGAGTTTAAATTTTAAAAAAAAATCATGATAACGGTGTCAATTATCTGGCTGTTAATTCACATTAGGAAGTAAGAAACTACAGGGCAGAAATAAATATGTTCTCGTTAAAGGTATTTTTGTATTTAAAAATAAACATAATTGAAAAATCAAAGTATAGAGAATAAATCGATAATCAGAAAAAAGGAGAACAAACAATAAAATTTATAAAAAATGACATTTTTAAAGAATTTAATTGTTAATTAATGCTTAAGTATAATTGTTACTTTTAATTAATCTAATTTCTTAAATTATCATTTTAATTTTTAAAAGGAAAATTCACCCTCAATAATCCCAAAAATAACTGATTTTATATTATAATTTTACAAGTTCTATAAGTGTTTACACAATAGCAATATAATTATTGAAACATAATTACTGATTTAATTTAGTATTAATTTACTCAAACGTTTTATTATGCATATTATTATAATAAATTAAATTTACTTAAAGATTAAATTATAATTAACAATTTGTAAAAATACATTTACCATGATAAATCCAAATAAATTTAAACTAAAAATAAAAAAAAGCAAAGGATATGAATAATTGATGATGAGATTATATATATCTAAATAATAAATAGATAGAGAAGTTGTTTGTTGCTAAGAGACGCGTGGAAGTGGGAGAAAATTGAGCACTAGCGTGACAACATAATTCAATTATTGTGACATTAATTTCTTCTTTAAAGATCTAGAAATAATGAGGCACTTCAACTTAATTCGTTTTTCTTGATGTTTGAGGGGATCCAAAAGTCAATTAACAAACTTTTGTTTTAGTTTTTTTCCCTTTTTCAACTGTAGTGCATAAATAAAAATTGAATAATAAGTTAGAATTTGTAACACATATTTCGTTGAACCAATAATGCACATTTTTAATAAAGCTCTAAGAAATTTAAGCTTTTTAAAAGGTAAACCTGAATATCCATTATAAAATGTATATGTCAAATATTTGTCAATTGGTAAAGCAAGTATGTGCGTATTTATCCATTGGTAACACGAAATGAATAGTGTAATAAAAATGCATAACTTAATTTAAAATGTAAATTATTATTGAAAACACATTAACACAAAATAATAATAAAACACCTCAATAAATGTACTAATATATAGGGCAATAATTAGGTTAAAAGAAAGAAACCGATGATGTATTGTTTACATGTAACAAACATCAAGCTGTAAGTAACTCACAGAAAAAATTAATAAAGAAGTTAAGATTATTTTAATAACTAACAAGAGGTACATATACAGTAATTTCACATTCTGAAATATTACAATGTACATGTTTGCTGCCGAAATTATCATTAAAATAGAGCTTATATTTCTTAGAATTTAAGCGGAAATCTATGATTTTTTTTAAGAATTGTGTTGTAATAATTAGATTTAAATATAGTGCACAAAGTTCTAAAAACTTTTTTGTATTGTAAACTAGAATGTACTCTACTAGCTAGGGTTATCATATAACTGTTGTAAGAATCACATTTATAATAATATTTGTTAAAACCAATAGGAGTGCTTAGTTACATGCCAAAATTCCAATAATGCTTTGGGTTTTCTGAAATTTGCACAATATTTTGAATAATAAGGAATTTTTTATTGTGAAAATATGTTAAATTAATTGTGTTTAGTTTAATTTGTTGGTAATAATTTCATTAAATGAAAATTTGTATTTGAATTATTCATTGAATCTCAGAAAAGTTTGAAAATAAAATATCAATGTATGTATTTAATTTGATTCAAATATTGGTTATGTCAAGCAAAATTTTACAAAAATTAAACAATTGTAATAAATGAATTAAATACATTTTCATTCTGTAATACTTGACAAAATTTCTTCAGAAGTGCATTTACGCTTTATCATATATAATGTAAGCAAAAAAATAGGTCCATTTAAATTCAACTGCAGTTGTTAAACAGAAGTTAAGTTTTTTTTTTTTTTTTTTTTATTTTATTTTATTTTTTATAAACTAGTGATATCCAACTTTATGTACGTGTTTGGATTTAAAAATATGATTTGGATTTATGAGATTTTATGGGCAATAAAAAAGGAGTATGTACTTTTTACATGTATTTGCAATAAATTTTCCAGATTGTTTGCTATAAGGAGAAAGCGCGCTTTTACTTATAAATAATAAACATTATAAAAGAAATATAAAATGTATTTTGTAATACAATATTTTACCTAAATCCTTCTCAAAGGATTTAACTGAGATTCTTCACACGACATTTTTATAACTTATACTTCTCTTTTGTTTTGCTTATATCAAAATAAATCGTGTTAGTAAAAAATGTTTTCATTGTGTAAACTTATGATCTTACAGTGCAGAAGTTATAAGAAATAACATGATGACTTTAATATGTAAACACATGTGTTTATGTGCATTTGTATACATATATAAATTAAATCTGAGTATTGCAATTTATGCAAATATATTATTTCCTAACTTTATGTCTAAATTTATAAGGGCTTGAAAATTTAATAGAACTTGAGAATTAAAATAGAAAAACATTATCTTAAATAACATCGCAATTTCTTTCCATTTATAGTTACAATTGAACTTATCATATTAAAATATTCGTAAAATTAAATAATTTATGAAAAACAATTAATGATGTTTCCATATAGTTCCTTCAAACTAATAAATGCAACCATTAATTATACAATGTGTTTAAATATTATTACTGTTTAAGAACATCAAAAATATTTATTTCAATTTCACTGCATCATAAAATTATTTAACACAAACATCACAATAGTATAATTTTATTTCTGTTAGAAATTAAATACCAATGAATATAAATTTGTATGTGTCCTTTGAATTCATAAAGTTATTGCAGTAAGATATTAGTTTGCATCTAGATATCATTTTTTGAAAAAATTAGTTTAAAATTTGCCTTATCAATGTGTTTAAATTTATAAATAATTTTTTTTTCATATTAGATTAACACACTTATATGTTCACTGAGATGTATAAAATAGCGTTAAAAACATACCTATACATCTTTTAACAAAAGATAACAAATATAAAACGGAACACGCTTAATAATTTTATTTGATGCTGCACTTAAATTAATTGAAATCATAATCATATTGTTGAATCAATAGTTAAAATAATTTGAAAATGAAAATATTGCAACATTTTAGAAACTAATCATATGTAAAACAAGCAGGTTAAAGTTTTCAATATTGAAATTTTTGTTAATTCTAAAATTAAACTTGAAAAAAAATGCAGTTATATTTTCTCCTTATCAAAAAAATAAATATTTTGAAAAAGTTTCATTTTTCTGCATTTACAATGCATAAACTTTCATATTATAATCAATATAATTTTAACTAGGAATTAATGAATATTTTTAAAAAATATATATAAAGATATATAATGTAGATTTTCAAAATACTTAATGCTAAAATATATTATAAATATATTGATTAGAATCATTTCGTGTTTTTATTCTATTTGAAGACAATCATCAGGGTCATTGGGGGGGGGTACTAGTAAAAGCATGCAAATACAGTTTCTTATAATATATTATAACCTAAGTTCTTCATATCTTACAAGTTTAATTCAATGCATTTATTGCTTATAAAGCTATTGCTATTATATTCAATTTTCAATCAATGTAAAAACCTTGTTCCTGATATTTTTAAAAAATAAACATTTACCATATACTTAAAAGTGATTGAAGATGCATAGAGCGAAATAATAGCAAAATTATTTAACATGTTTAAATGAACATATTCAAACTACATTAATACTATAATTGGATCCAATCATCATTATTTTGAATGTTCATGTAAAAATAAATTAAATCGTAATTAATTCCATGAAAATGCTTAAGCATTTTATTCTATTTCTTCGAGGTGTACTTAATCTTTCAAAGGAATGTCAAAATTATGCTAACAATTTCGTATAAGTATTAAGTGCATTTTTTGCTTCAGGAGACACATTTTAATGCATTATATCCTCAAGTAACATCTTAATTTGGGTCATATATCTCATTCATTAACTTCAATAATTACTTTTTCTCATAATAGAAGGATTGATTTTCTGTAAGTTAATCATGAAATGAATATTTATTTACATATTTTATAACAAGATTTCTCTGTATAACCTTTACACATTTATTTTTGGCCCAAATTTGGATATTATTCCTATTTTACATTCTTTGAATATGCCTTTTCTCGTATAAAAAAAAGGTTTATTTATCTGTATAAAGTGCTTCGTATTTTTAAATGTGCTTGCCTTTTACAAACA
>JAPDSC010160718.1:16520-28664 GCA_026290005.1 Latrodectus geometricus
GTGTGTGTGTGTGTGTGTGTGTGTGTGTGTGTGTGTGTGTGTGTGCGTGCGTATACATATTATTTTTTGAGATATCGTGTTAACGATTTTGAGACTTTAAGGCAACAAATCGTTGAGAAAATTCAATTTAAGGTGAATTTTTTTAATACTAACACACGCTTTTAGCATTTCAAAACAATATTAATTTACTAATTTATCATTTCTTTTTTACCATTCTGTAACAATTTTTTTTTATTTCTATATAGTTGATATAATTTCTTTCACTTGATTTTGTGGCTGCAATGAGTGTTTCTTATAATTCCATAGCGAACATTGCTTATCTTTGTAACAACAAGTGGAATTTTAAGTTTAATTTTGCAACTTTACTGTTACTCTAGCAATGAATGTATTATAGAAACACAGTCATTGAGTTAGAATATGCATGCACTTAGTTGAAAAATTAGCTGTTCAGTAAAGCTTTGCTTTGATTAATTGTTCAGTAGATCATCATCAAAACTTCCATTAGTTCTTTTTCTCTTACTATGCAGACACATTTTTAAAAAATTGCAGCTACATAGTTGCTGGCATGAGAATTTAAAATGCTTTTAATACTTTGTAGAAGTGCAAATGATTTATCAGTATGTTTATTTTGAAGCTTTTGCTCGTAATGTCATGCTGGAACCATCTTTCTAAGAAGAATAATAGTGTATTTATTACAAAAACAGCAAGTATACTTTTTAATCTTCTTTTTGTACTCGCAATCAAAAATTAAGCTATAAGTAGCAAAATCAGATAACTCGAAAAGAAGTAATATTATAGCAACGAAATTTGCATACATAATATGCTATGAGATGTGAAAGCAAAGCCACACAAAAACATTTCCGTAATCAAACATATGTTTTTTTTAAAGGAATTTATATAAAAACCGGATCATTTTGGTAGATGTTGTTTCTTTCGTTGCGTTTCTTTCGATTTCATTCATTTTCTTCTTTCTCCAAAATTCTAAAAAGAAGTCATAGACATAATTTGAATGAAAACATTTACTGGTTTGCAAACGGATGTGTACAGTTTGCGGAACGATCGTCTGAGGATGTCGGGCATTAAATATCAGCTGCTCCAAAATCAGCTGCTTGTGGAATAATCACTGAGATGAAAATACAATGTCTAAAAAAATTGTTAGTGGATATTTTAGGGACACAATAGCCTCCGAGGTTCATTCTCTGTGTCTCTAAACTTGGTGTAATAAGACGAGTTCAATTCCTCAAATTATTTTCAACCATTGTGGTATCATCGGGATTTGCATTAACCAGACAAATAATTTTCAGACGGCTGCATGAAAATCTTCTATATTCCAGACGACATCTTTTCGCGAGTCATCGATGTCACCTCAGTGAAGAACTTAATTAAAAGCTGGATCATATTCACTGGATACCATAGCAACTGGCCAATGTATTGCTCACCAATGAGTCCCAATTCTGCGTAAACAATGAATCCCGACAGATACGAATCAAGAGAATCTCAGAATTTCTATCTCAAGTTCACAATATCTGTGAAAGACACAGCTACAGACATACTGGTGTCATGGTGTAAGAAAGTGTATAAGTCGATAATTGAACTGATCTTCCCATTTTTCCTCTTATCCCAGTTCACGAGCAGCAATTACTGGGATCTTGTACAATATGTTCTCTTATACTTACCAGTTGTAGGTTCTAATGCTATGATTATGTACAATAACGCTCCGGTATATAGCGATCTTACAATAGCAACCAATTCGTGAAACATTAAACACTACTTTGAGTACCATGGTCAGATACTACCTGACAGAACCATTTAGTGCATGTTTAGGAATGATTACGAGCAATCTTCCCCAAAATACTTAATAGCTTGAGAAAAGTATTCTGCAAGAATAGGAACCGATCCATCAAAATGATGTTGACGATTTATTTTCAAATGAGAATCGTCACTTTCGAGTCTGCAGACACAGAGGTACTTCAGTAGTAGTGGTTACATGCCCTCATGATAAATGTTTGTAACTAAAATATTCGTAGCACAAGTTAGGAACATTATTGTTTATGCTGTTAACTTAAAAAATATTTAGAGTTTTCTTTCGTTATATTTTGATTATTATTGTTTCTTCTTTCTTTTAACAAGCTTTAAAAATTCCATTGCGTTTTAAGAAATTATTTTTTATTATCATTTTTGAGTTTTGTTTCTTTTTTTAAGACAGAATGTTGAATAGATAGTTTCTGTATGAATGTATTATTTGTAATTGTAAAATATTTTTCTTCATTGTAGATGCATCAAAAACAATCTAAAAGTATTTTTAAGAAACCTGACTGTATTACTTATTAGCAATGTTTCAATGAATAACAAAATTCTATAATATAAAATTCATCCAGAAAGTAAACACAGCATTGTTTAAAAAATGACTATTATATTATTTATAGAAGAAACATTTTGTTACATAATTCAAATATCATTATTTATCTTCACAGCCACGACCTACATTCAAAGATTCATCACAAAAGGTTATGAGACTCAAATTGCAATTTTATATTTTTGTTCTATCTGCTTATCGATTCAAACGATCATGCATTCTTTAACTCTTTATCATTTTTAAAATGGTTGTCAGACACAAATTCTTAGATAAAAATTAAAAGTCACTAGAAATAAAATCAGGAACAATAATTGTTTTTCTGTACAGATTTAATGTAACTTTAGTCAGAGTACTTATTTGAAGACTGGTGGAAGTTGTTAAGAAAAATCCCAACTCTTCCAGAAAAAAAATTCCTCGTCTCCTATTTCAAGTGAATATCCGTAATTTTCTTCTTGTGAAAAGGTGTTTCTAAATATCTATCTCAATCATGGTAACTTTTGACATTTATACCACTTGCTACCTAGGTAAGCTAGCTGAATCAACTGGCTTTAGATTAATAAATTGTAGAAAATCTGCTGATCCTAATCAATTATTACAGATAATAAATGTGGGAAAGAATTGTGTATAGAATGGGATGACTTTCATATATATAACAGTATTTTTTCGATAAACATTTTGTGTTTTTATCACTAAATAGTTTTTACTCCTATATAATATTCAATATTATATTAATTATTGATTAAATTATAAAAAATACATATATTTTTTGGATTGAAAATTATTTTTTTATTTATATTATTAAGTAAATATAAATATTGTTAGAGTTTAAAATACATCTTTTGAAGCTAAGATCATCTGAATAAATGCATTTTATCATAAATTATTGGCTTGATTATAGCATAATATTATTTTTAAAGAAAATAAGGTATCGATTTATGCAAATTTTCTAAAAAGTCTTTCTTCTAAGAAAATGATATATTCATCAGAACCTATAAGCAAAAATGTTTTTCTATCCTTTAAATCAAGAAAAGAAATAGATACATTTACAAATAACTTTGCTGAAATTTATAAAACATATAAAGTTAAAAATTAAAAAAAATATTTCGAATAATATACATACTTTCTACATGATGCAGTAGACTGATACTGATATTTACTGATATTTTAGAATGTCAAGGGACATAAATGGAATTTAAATTTTGTATCTTGCAAAAATAATCTACAATACGACATCTAGTATTACAGTAAAGCTCTATACGAAAAACTAGCACTTACAAAGCTGACTTCCATAGCTTGAAAAATCACTTGTTAACTTAATAATCTACAGAATGAGACAATTTTATTAAACTTCTTATGCGACTTATAAGTAAGCTAATTTATTTGATTAATTAATACATTTTACGTTTATAATGTATAACACATGTAAATAATAAATTTTGAGAAGAAACCATGCAAATAACTCTCAATTATAACAAAAATTATGCAAAAAATTCAATCGAATGCGTATAAAATAAGTTCTGATTTTATCTTTTAAGGTATTATGTGGTTGTTTGAAATAAAATTTATAAATAAAAATGTATTATCAATTGAAAAATTTATTTTAGCATTTAAAAAAGTAATCAAAATTTAAATGTAAAATAAATTCATTAATAGTTTTTATCAATTGCAAACACTATCTTATTTGCCACGTTAAATTTTAGATTTTGATGATTTTGATAAATAAAATTAAAATATGTATAAGTGTTGATATAACTAAGCAGGCAGTTATATTAATTATAATATTATTTATTGCATATGCAAAGAAAGTGCTAAGCGGATGCATAAAAATACATCTGTACTAACAAAGTTGTGAGCAAACAAATATTCTCATAAACAGATAAATAAATGGATAACAAGGAGTTCATTTACAAATATATAGTTAGAAATGATGAAGGGATATACTGGTATATTGGAAAGTATATAGATAGATTGATATGTGCAAAAAGAACCAATTATAGTTTTACCACATTAAAGAAAGCAAAGTAAGTTAATCATATATTCATTTTAAAAATATTAAAATAGATGTATATAATGTCACAACATTTAATACAAATCATTTCAAGACAGAATCGAATTTAGTTGATTTAATTCCAATTTTCTATCTACAGTTTATTAACGCTAATTAAGCATTCTATTGATTATAAACATGATGAATCAACTTCCAATATTTGCAATTTCTCAGAACGAAAGTCTGTCTCTGAATACAAATGCTTAGAGTAAACTATGTCTATAGATTTTATCTGATTTCATTTGAAATAGTGGAAATTCAGTATTGGATACAAGGTTTCTACACATCACATTTGTAACCTTCGTAAGTGATTTTAATAGGGAACAATAACTGATTTACTACATCCCGAAAACAGTTATCAGTTGATTCATTCATAATTTCCGTTATTCTCCAACCATATTGAGCATTCATACCTTATATGTTACCCTAAGATTAATATGCCATTCAAATGTTGATTGACGATTTGAATTGCTAAGTCTGCAGCTTTGTAAATTAGATATTATTAAGTTTATAGCTAAAAGGCAGTGGATTTAACTGGAGTTGAATACTTTCATATTATTTAACTTATTTTGAATTGCAGGTTTAATATTTAATTTTTGTATAACAGAAAATTTCAGAAATAAGTATAGGTAATTTTTAAAGATTAATGTCAAGTACTAATTAAATAAGTTTGATACAAAAAATACGTAATATGTTTGTCAACTATTTCATAACTAATAAAATGTGATTTATAATGAGAAAAAATATTAAAATTGGGATTAATAATGATATTTTTATTGTTCCTAAAACCAATGAAGCACAATGTCTAGATTTGAACGAGAACGTTTCAATGAAAACAGTTTTTATAATTTTAATACAATTATAAGTGAAAATGATTTAAAAATTTTAAAAAAACGTAATTATCGAGTAAATATGCTTTCATCAAAATTATTAGCATATTACTAAAATTTTAAAATTTGAATATAAAATATGAATATGCATTATGAAATCAATATAAAATTTTTTGCTTGCCAAAATTTAGCATACATTGCAAACAATTCAATTTTTAAAAACAACTGCATCATAGGTTAATTGTTTAACATTTTTCACATAACATAGTACTTTAGAAGGGTTTTCATTTACATTTATTGTAGAAAGTACTTGCAAATTTATTTTCTCCAGTAAATATTCTTCTTTTAAGGAAGAAAATAAATTTTAATTATATTAAATACAGACAAAATATTTAAAAAATTTTAACGTATTACTTATCGATGTTGTAAATCAACATTTATAATAATAATGAATTCTTAGTACTAAAATACATTTTAGAGTAAATAACTAACCATTTAATTAATTTCGATTATTTCACAATCAACATCCCAATTAAAATGACTCCACTAAGTGAATAATGTTTCTAAAATAATTATTTATTTATAATTTAAAAAATACGACGCTTTCGAAAAAAAATTTTTTTGAATAAATGTAATCGACTATTATTTTCTGAAAGCAATTACTTGTTGCTTATCACTTGCAAATTAATTTGAAATATTAAGTTTTATAAAATTTCCACAATGAACAATCTTTTAATATTAGAGTAAAGTTGCAATTGTCTCTCTACAACCTTACACCTTGAAAAAATTTATCCTAGATCTATTTACAATAAATAAAGCTTGCCCATGAAATTAAAATAATTCAATTGTTTGAGGAAAAAATCAAGTTTCAAATAAAAACAAACTATAAATCACTACAATCTAAGCAACTACGCAAGCCAAATAACGTTTTCTCCCACATACTATGTCTTTCAGCTCAATAAAATACGAAGATAGCGTCAGAACGAGAAATAATTCCAAAAGCTTCAGAACCATGAATATAAAGTAGAGAAAAGCAACTAAAAAGATGTTCCCCAATCCTATACACAGTGTTGCAATGAGGACAAAGTGAAGAATCTGCATGTCCAATCCTGAAAAGATGACCTGAAGATAGCTATGACCAGTAATGATTCAGAAGACGTCAAACATTCAACTCTAGCGTGGAGTGAAAGCTGCATTTGAGTTTGATTATCAAGAAGACGAATCCAAATCTGTCTATTTGTCATGTCATGAAGAGAGGCAATTCTTCTCTTTCGGATACAGTTCCAGAGAAAATCGTTTGGCATTTCGTAGAGACATCAGGACACAAGGTGGATATAATATCGAAATATCCTTGGCCCGGCCAGCAAATCTGCCAGTTCGTTATAAGGAATGCAGCAATGACTTGGTATCCGTTGGAGAACTATATCTTTTCCAGTGCTTAGAAATAAATAAATAAAATGTTTACACTCAAACTCAACCTCAGATGGTAGTGAACTATATAGTCAGTATTTGTCTGAGAGTCAATAAAAAACAATGTTTAAAGTAAACAATCGCAGTGATTTCTAATTTTCAATTATGCCCTCCAATTTAAGTTCTCACGCACGTAAGGCGTCTTACAGATTAAATTAATATTATTAAGCAAAATATAATTATTTAAAAAATTGCATAAATTATATAACATTTCTTACATTTAATTTATTTTATTCATTATTTCTGCTAAAGAAGGAAAAAATAATTGAGAGAAGAAATGTTAATTCAAAAGAATCTTATTTTCGAGATTCATTACTCTTTTGAAAGTACCATTGAAGGAAAAAAAGAAGCTCCAAGTTATTTCATCAGTAATGGAAAATAACAAATACTCGATATCATTAAAAAGAACTTTTCAAAAGGAATTTATATTTGAAGTCATTAAATCTTATTTTATCGATATATGCATTTACACATTCTTGAAATAAAAATGAAATTAAAATAAAAAATTAAAATAAGGTTTTTGTGCCATACATAACTTATTTTTAACATGCTTATAGTACAATTCTCTAAATAGACAATGAAAGTGAAAAATTATAAGAAACTCTAAATATACTTTGTTAACATTATAGTATATATTTTTGTAAATGTATCTGTTTGAAGTTTAAAATCATTAATTCTCTTATGGTCTGATTAAGCGTTCAGCCATTATTTATAAAACATTGGTAGGAGACTGCTTTAAGTTTGATTTCACATTGTTTCTTAGAATTGAAGCAGTTGATTTGAAATAGAAATGTTTTTGAGATAAAAAAATAAATTACAAATCGCTATAACCCTACAACCAAAAAAATCATACAAAGTAATTTTCTCTATGGGCATTCAGCACAGAATAACACTTAGCTTAAGCTAAATAAAATTTAGATACATTAACGAGAAAATAAAACTGTTTTTTTTAAATTATTTGCATGCGTAATTTAACACTTTTTATATTTTTTTTAGTTTATTCATGTTTTTTTCCCATTTTAAACAAACATTAACTGAAAGAAAAGATATTCATTCAATAGAATCTCAGTTTAAAAATCTGTTTGCTTCAAAAGTACCATTGAGTGACTAATAACTCCATGTTTTTTCATGAGCAAAGAAAAAAAAATCATCAAAAATATATCTTGAAATGAATAATTACATAAAATTATTAAAACTATTCAAACCAATAATCATATTTAAAAAGGTTTGAACAAAACGTTTATTAAAAAGTAAAATAAGTAATTTTTTGTATCTAGCATAGTTTAAATATAAAATAATGAAAATATACATTTGAAATTAAAAAAAAACAAATTATTCTAAAATCGTATATATTGTAACATATATGTTTTTGAATACATTTGCTTGAATTATAAAAATTTATCACAATATAAAATATTTTCTTAGGCTAGAAAAATATTGAATACAACAAAACTTAAATATTACAGGTGAATTTTTTTAAAAACATAATTTAATAATGCATCCTGTTTCTTCATTCAAAATTTTCAAACTTCGTAAAACATTTAATTTCGATGATAACTTAAATGTTATTTAAATAAATGTTTTTAGTTATAATATAATTGTATATTTAATTAATTATAAGCTAAAGATATTTTTAAAAATAAAAACATATTCAGTGGGAAATCATAAACCATTGAATTGAAAATGTAAATGAAGACAATATTATAAATTATTTCACTTTTTATGTTCATTGTTTCATAAGATGCTTATACTTCTAAAACCAATACAATTGATGGATTTTGAAAATGTATCAATATACAGTAAGTAACACTTAACCACAAGAACTCAAAACATTGTAAAAATCATTATTATTTTATATTTTGAAAAGCATCCTATTGTTTATTTTATGAAGATTGTAAATATCATTTATATGTACCTTATCAAGGAATTATATATTAATTCATTGAATATTACTCTAAAATTAGTCACGTATTTGAACACAAATTTTTAATCTTGAAGTTATCTTGTAACTTTCATACGCAAAAAACTTTTATATTGGCAAATATGCTATGTGTTTAAGAAAAAGTTAATTTACAGTTTCATTAAAATTTAAATTTATATAAAATTAAAGTTAAACTTTTGCATAGTTTAATGCAATACATCTAAAAAATATTTAAAAATTATTTTAATAATATTCCTAACGAAATTTAATTAAATTTGTTATGAAAATTATTTTTTACCCTATCTTAACGCACCACATAATGAACGATCTTTGAATAAGATGCATGCTAATTTTGGAAACAACATCAGTTTATTAACTTATCTTCAAGATTAGCAATCATTTCAAAATCAGTTACATAAACCTATGTAATACCATAAATTTTTATTCTTCTCAAAAAATCAGTGTCAATACCAAATTTCCCATCAAACGTTTATTTTAAATATTATGTAATCATTCAATAAAGTAATCAATAAAAATTATATAATCATTTCTAATCAATGGATGTGATAATAAAAGAAAATTTTTCTATGTCTATAATTGTATTTACATCCCCGTTAGTCTTCTTGAAGGCCTAATCGTTGCAAACGTTATTCCTTGGAGGAGTAAACGTATACATTGGGAATACACAATATTGGTGAGAAAGGTCACTCTGTCATTCACTGCTAACACTAACATACTTGGAACTAAAACAGACTTCTATTTCATATTCCACTCGCCAGACCAATACATGTATTTTTCAACTTCCCAATATACACTTAAAAAGGGCTCACATATTCCGGGATTATTAAGAGGATTCCTATTTTCCGGCAAGAATAGGCATCTTTTCAGCACATCTTGGAGTGCCTTGGACAGGACTGAGAGTATATCAAAAACTTATTATTATTTTTTTTGTATTGGACGTCATTTTTATCAACTGTTTCATTCATCTGATCTAAGGGAGTCATACTAAATAGGATAGTGGAAACAATAATGAAAAACATTGCGCGCAATTATTGTATATCCTAACCATAGAATCTAATAGCTAATGGCGTAAATAAAAAATCATAAAGAATTGCTATAAATAATTGGTAAAGTAAATGAAAAAAATAATATTAATACTAAAGTGAAAAATACTGCAGCATTTGATAATACACATCTTACAGGTTTCACCAAAGTATCATATAAATATTACATTAGTTATATTTTTTCTACATTTCAAAGTTTATTTATATAACAATATTTCTCCATTATTTATAAATACAACACTGCATATTCGGTATCTTCGAATTCAAGAAATACTATCAAATTATAGCATTATTAAATTACTAAATAGTTTCTAGTCATGAAACTTATATCAGTAAATTTTTTATATTTTTCTTTAGCAACTAAAAATAGAGAAATACAATGTTTGCACTAAGAATTTAAATATTTAAAGACCAACTAACAACTGGAATTATCTGAATTTAGCTAGCCAACGTCATACGCTTTTAAGATTTTTCCCACTTTTTTGTTATGCAATGAATGATTTAAGTTACATTAGTGTACTTAAAAATATATTATTTACGTAAAGTATTTCTTCGAACAGGGAACTGTCTTAGAGGAACAATATGCATATGAGCTATACTTACCATGATTTTTTTTTCAGATTCTTTAAACATACTCTGGAAATAGTAAATATTAGAATTCTCATGACTTGTCACTGTCCCTTATGTTAAGATTCTCAAATAATTTATGTAATATATTAAACGTCCATTAGCAATTACATTGCTTTCTATTTTTTTAATTTCTTTGATAATTAATTGACACTGAAAAGTGTACGTTTAAATGTATTTGCAGTAAATCTTAATTAAATAAGATAAATTCAAATACTTTATCTCAAAACAGTGCAGACATAATTAATAAAATGCATAGATAAATCAAATAATCCAAGAAATGTTTTACGTAAGCCAAAAATTATATTTTATTTAATTATGTGTATTTATAACACATTTAAATAAAAATTGTTGTTATTGCCAGAATATTTGTCAATTAGTAAATCATCGTTTAAAAAAATAATTTAATGCAGTTTGGTCCTCTGAAAAGTTGAATTTTTTAAGATACACACGTGCTAATTCGAAGAGGATTTTAAATGCAACTCTTCTGTTATTTTAATTTCTGTAGTAAATAATAAATAGAACTGAATTTAGAGCCTGAAACTACAAATTTCGCAAAATATTTCTTCTAGTATTAGAATCTGACAGAACTTGTTTGTTGATTCTTTTAACTGGAGTATTTCAATCAATTTATTGCAATATGTCTTTTAAATTTAATAATAGGAAAAATCATATAATAAAATTCATACTATTCTTTCTTCTTTATGACTACAAGTAATTGAATTTTTTCATTTATTATAATTTATCTATCTATATATATATATATATATATAATATTTCGAAGAGCATTATAGACGATTTCAAAATTTCTCAAATATTTTATTGGAAATGAGTAGTACTTCACATGTTTCATTAAATAATAAAGCTAATAGTAGTTCATCAAATATAAATGTTTATCCAATATTTCTATACGAAAGGAAAATCATTTTAAAAGGATTCTTCAAAATATGTTCTTACAATCCATACCGAGATGAAAAAACTATTGGTAACGAACTTCAATATTCTATCTACAATGATAAATAATTCTAAGATTAAAAACATTTTAATAATAAAGAGTTATATTCCCAATGAAACTGTTGCCATTTCAGAAATTATATAACAAAATAATAATTTCCAACACTAGTTAGATGATGAGTTATTGAGTTAAAAAATATTGATATAAAATCTCTAGCATAAGATAATAGCATTTTTTTTATTTAAAGAGAAAATAAAAACATTTGCATAAAAAATATTAATATCAGCATTTTAATAAGAGAATGCATCAGTGATAAAAGTATTTTCTTGCAAATTAAATGGTTCTTATTTTACTTTAATGAAGTCTATTTGTTACCAATATTATCTGGATTTAGAGGTTAAGATTATTTTTGTATTAAATACAGGAAAAACTCGGATTACGCCTATAAAATCACCACCAATACAATAGAATATTTTAAAATTATTACTTATTAAGCATAAAATCTATGAAACGTATTTATTTACTCTTTCTCATGATTTCAAGAAGCAAATGTTTATTATCAAACTTATCCGTCATTTTACATAAACTAATAAAAAAAAGAATATACGTCAAAAAATGACCCTTTTTTTCTTGTTTTGCAAATGTAATCACTACAGTGTGAAGTTGCATCTTCATTTCTTTCTTACAGATCTCTTTTAACGTTTGCATGCTTATTTTTTACACCATATTTAAAATTTGTAAAAAATAATGCGTTGCTTAATTAAAATTTGAAATAAATAATGTGCTTTGGTTAAATGCTAAACAAAATTTAAAAAGAAGAATTTTGTTATACAAGAAGGGTGAATTAACACAACATTATGAAGTTCAGAAAATA
>JAPDSC010160727.1:0-11319 GCA_026290005.1 Latrodectus geometricus
TTTTTTAAATGTCTTATTACCTGCAGCAATGAAAATTTGAATTAAATGTACGTGATCATAATAATGCATTTTTCATCTTGCAAACATTTAAGGACTTATCTTTTAAGCTTATAAGTTTAGGTTATTCAACTGAGAATAAAAAGGATTATCTTTGTGAAAGTACAGATCACTTAAAATAGAAACGAAGTTCATAGCAGAATTTTTTAAATGCTACTTTCACATTTTTTTCACTTACTCTTAAAATTTCTCAAATATTTTACAAGCACTTTTCTGATTTTCTGTGTGAGAGAAAAACTATGTAATAATTAGTCGAAAGTTCCTTTTTCTAAAGTGAAAATTTCCCTTCTTCAAGTATTAAATTCTGTGTACTTGTTATTCATTAGAAGAGGGGGTGAGACATTTGGAGGGCCTCCGACGGAGAGTCATTTCTATGCTAATGGAGATTTATCTTCTCCATGGTAGAAAAAAATCGAGAGGGTGTTAAATTCTCTTGAATTTATGTAGGAAAAAAGTGACGTTACTAACCACTTGATTAATTTCGAATTTCAATGGAAATTTCTAGTTTATAAACTATGCATTTTTTATTATTTTTGTTTCTTTATAGAAGATGTAATTAATAAATGTTATTTTCACCTTTTATACATATAATTAATAACAATCCAATTTTTTTGTAAGATATTCATGGAAAATTTAAATAATTTTAATAAATATTATACCAAAAATCCTTTTTAATTAAAATTTGAATTTGATTTAAAAAAGTAACTTTTAAACTTTCATTTATTAATTAATTTGCTATTATAAATAGACAAATTTGTAAATTGATTAAAATTAAAATAAATGATTTGAGCAAAATGTTCCCATTTAATGTAACACAATTGTTATTATAATAGTCTCGAATTAAATAAAATGTTAATTGAGAAATGTGTACAAAAAAATATCGATTATATAATTTTGATTTTTTTAAAATTTATCAACACCTTTAAAAATTCCTTATTTTAAAAAAACTTAGAAATTTATTTATAAAAATATTAATTCATTTTTGAAACTCAGCATTTCACAAACTTGTATAACTATTAATACCAGAAACAAATATGAATGTATGTAAGTTTTTATAAAAATATTCTGTAAAATGTTTCGTATAGCATATTTAATATTTTAGATTGATTAAACTGCCAATAAAGTGATAATAAACGTATAAAAAAACTATTTTACTAAAAATGTGTAAACATTTTTAAAAATTCCTGACTTGAAAGGAGAATATTTGCGTTAATTTGTAATATTTTAATATTAAAACAAATTTTTGAAATTTATTATAAATGTAAATTCTTGTATATTTATTTATTTAGAATATGACACTTCAAAAGACTTCCTGCCATATTTTATTTCAAGCTTCTAATTTTATTTAGTTAAAAAGTATGTAATTAACTCTGTTAAAATAAAATTAATAAAAAATGTGTATATAAGAAGCTCCATCTTTATAACTAAATCTTAAATATGCATGTAATTATACAGAAGCGTAAATAAATACAGAAATTATGACAGATATATAGTGTAATAGTATACTATACTAACTGATATACATATGATATGCTAGCCACCGTAAATGCAACACCCTGTAGGAAGCATGCAAATAAAATGAAATTTGCAACATGAATTAGTGGAGGGGAAATATGCAAATGATTAGAATTTCAGCGCCGACACATATTTCGTGCTTCTGTGGCACCATTTCAAAGCGCTATTTAAGTCTTGGAGATATTGATTTCAAGTTCGGCAGTTGTCTTTGTCTTGAGGTATTAAAAAAAAAAAACTATCAAAATTATGCCTCTTAGAAAACAGTGATCATTTTTTATCACGTATCTGAGTTCCACAGAGGAAGGATAGGGGCCTACCGTAGTCGTGTTGGACGAAACCAAACAGCTTGTCAGTCTGTACCAGGGTTTAAGTATCTGTGGGCAGATGTCATGTTACCAATAACCACCAATAGGCTAATTGCCACAATTATAATTATAAACAGAGCTACAAATATTAAATTTTAATGCAGACAAAGAAACGCTAGCTATGGGTTCAAATACCTATAAAGTATATCGTTCTATTAATAGAACCTTTATAAATAAGAAGTCACTAACATGTCAATAATTAGGCTTACATAAAAATAGCAAGTTTAACTTATTGATACTAAACATAAAACAATTACACAATATAAATTAAGTTTAAAATTTTAAAATAGATAAAATAAAGATACTCCCATTAAATGATTCATTGTCATTACTAATAAAAATAAATAAACTTTAATACCAAGCACAATAAAAGTATTTTTTAACCAAAATTATCAGACACCAGAGTCTGAGTTTCTGAATCTGGTGTTTTTAAAACACCTGGGATATACGTCCCCTTTGACGAACTGGCATGTGTATACAATAAGTCAATAATTCGATTTGGAATATAGAAATGCCAGCTAGGCAAAATAAAATTCTAAGTGTATTAGTAATAAAAAATGGTATAGTAGTACGCCGGTAAGGCACAGCAGGAAAAAAATGAAGTTAAAGAAAATAACGCAGAAGTATTTTAAATTAATGATAAATAAGGTGATAAGAAAAATTATATAGAACCGTATAAAACTAAAATCTCAAAATAACTAAATAAATTTAAGTTTGTATTGGGGTGACACAACTATAATGCGGATATGTGATAGTTGGATGCAGGAGAGTACGACAGACTGTCGCGTTTGATCGCATCCGCCTCAATGCACTACTATCCGAGATGACAGGCAAATTAAGCGCATGATAGTGATGGAACGCTCAGCTATATCAGTCTGTAACAAATCATTCAGTGTTCTGCGTGTACCATTTGACACCGTTTAAAGCAGAATGGTCTGTCCGCAAGAACTCCATTGCTCTGCCTGCCCTTGACGCAGAACCAATGATATCTCCCCGGCCAATGTTGCAATGAAAGAAGAATGTGGACCTCAGAATGGAATAAAATTGCCTTTACTGACGTGTCATGCTTTTGTCTACAATACCACGATAGTCGTATTTGATTCTGGGGACACAGTGGAGAGAAGATGAGGAACAGCAGCGTTATGCACCGCCACACTGGTCCTGGTTATTTTGGTATGGAGTGGTATTGGATATTACTCGCGTGATCCTCTAGTACGCGTTGCCGGTACTTTAAACAGCCAGCGCTACATCTCCAAGGTGTTGGAGTCAATTGTCTTTCCTTACTTTATGGGCTTACCAACAGCCGTAATTCAACAGGGTAATGCGCGACCATACATGAGACTCATTTCCCAAGGTTTCTTCGTCAATCATCAGATTGAATTGCTTCCCTGGTCGGGTAGCTCTCCAGATCTTTCACCGATAGAAAACATGTGGTCCAGGGTTGCTCAAGAATTGACCCAGATTATATCCCCAGCTGCCACACCAGATCAAATTTGGCAACGTATGGAATATTGATCAACGTGTTATCTATAAAAGAAATTTTGCTCTGTGTTTTTCTTGGTTATATATATATATATATATACGTGTGTGTGCGTGTGATTTAGATATAAAATATTTATATTCTTTTAAAAATTATAATTTTTCATTACCATTCACATATTTCCTACCATTTTTATAATATTTGTTTAAAGAAAAAGTAATATATTGTTCTTATACGTGCACTTCAAGGTTCAACTTTAATTTATTTATATGTTTCAGTTTAGCTTTGTGAAAATGATTTCAAACTGTTTTTATGCTGGTTTTAGTTTCTGGTCTGCTAACATGTTGGTCAACTTCAGACCTTTTTATGATTTTATCAATGTCAAATATACCGGATTTGAATCAATAAAATAAAAATTGACGTTAAGTGGATGTTACAGTATTGTGACATAAATACCATTTCTGATTTTCAATCGCCTGACATGTATCTTCACCTTTATTAAAGAAAAATAGGCAATGTACTGCATTTGTTTTGGTTGACTATCATATTTATCATCCTGTACCTTATAACTGAATGGACCAAATAAAAAACAGCAAATTATTTAAATTACTACTCTCAGATTATTTAAATACAAATATCTCATTTTCAAAAACTAATAAACTTGGAACAAATTTACATGATTTTCAAGATAATTAAAAGTAAAGGTTAACCTTATATGTATATGTTGGAAATTGTTTTAAGTATACATAATTTTTTTACATTGTATTAATAAAATCATTTTAATAATAATAAATATAACCTTACATTTCAATTTTTATTCCATAAAAAATTGTCAAGTAAAGATATACTTTTTCTATTCATTTTATTTATTTAACTTTCTTTGAAACACATGTCAAAAGCTTGTAAGCACCGAGCTGTATTTCTAAAAATAATATTTGCTTTATGTGATGAGCTAGAGCCCGGATGTCAAATATTTGGAGTAAAATATGATTTAAATTGAAGTATGAAATGTTAATAGTATTTTGAAATAAATTTAAATATTCTGTGACACGTTTTTTTAAATGAAATAACAGATTCAATATTATCCTAGTTTAGTAAATTTCATGAAAAGATCTGTCTTTCTATTTTTCATTTTTCTCTAGAAAATTATATCCTTTTTTTACTAAATAAATATTGTATCTTTTCAGATGTGTCTCATTATGTAAGCGAGTTTGATAAAAAAAAATATTTTCATATATATATTACATTCATTTTCTTCTTGACAGATAATTTCAATAGTGTTCATTCAGACAATTTCAATAGTTCGATTCAATAAAAACAATAAGAACCAATTTTCAAATTGATATATCACATTTAAATCATTTTAGAGATATATTTTTAATTTATGAATGAATAAGAGTAAACACATAATTATTTTCCAATAATTCACTAAAGAGTTTTTTTAAAAATTTCTAGAATATGCAATCATTTTTAAGCATGAATAATTTAGTCAGAATGGGAATTTATGTTAGAAATCATTTTCAGAGAATTAATCATTTCTTTGGATATGCTTAAAGCTTTGTGATAGAATAATGGTTATATGGTATAATAAATATAAACAATTGCAATATAACTAGCTATAAAAATTACTGTAACAAAACAAAAATAAAGCTGTTCATTAACTTGGAATAAGTAACTTGGAATAAATATTGATAACGAATAACATTTGTTTACATTTATAATGTAGATAAATTATACTGAATATGTCAAAGAATTAATACCAATCTTGTCACAAAAAATTTAATTAACAGATTCAATTTTCGCTGCTGAACTTCGTAAAATAAACTCGTTTATTTCCAGTATACCTTTTATAAGAAATTATTTTCGTGTGTATCTTTTCCTTTTGTAATTCATAATTTTCTTGATTCTTTTTTTTTCAATTTAAAATTTTCAACCATTGTTGGCAATAAAATAGTACTGTGACCTTTCGCTTAACATTGGGTTTGATTCTAACGTCGGATTTGGCTGTTTGTAACGGTTCACAATCTATTTTAAAACTACCGGTACAACTTTTTGACAGTCTACAATCATAATGCTATTGTAAGGCATTTTAATATCTATTGAAAATTTGCCTTTTGGAAAGAATCTTTGCAAGAAATTAGTTACAACCATGTGTCATAAGGAGGAGGTAACGGAATATTCTTTAGAAACAACCTTGATAAATATGCACGTAGAAAGTAGAAATGCATTATTCATTTCTCGTTGTTCGTAAGAGTTAGATGTTATTCTTTTGCTTTAGCCAATGTTCTCTGTACTCTCAGGCGAAAACAAATGACCGTATTGTAACAAACCTCCAACTAGTCTATTAATCATAACAAATATATTTATCATTTTCTTAACATATATCACAAAATACATTTTTTTAAGAAATAGCATTAGTATTTTATCCTTTTTAATATCTTAATTAAAAGAAATTCTGAGTATATTTTAAAATAGTTTGAAAATTTTATTTTTTATATTTTTTATTTCAAAGTTACTTGATAGAATGTTAGTTTAATTTCTTATATAGTAATAGTGCTAAAATTTCGTAATATGTTTTAAGGAAAATGCTCATTTCTTCCTGAGAAATATCATACATGTTATCGCTGTTTGAAGAAGTTAATTAATTTAGTGATTATTATTAATAATTTAGTCACATTTCTTGAAGGTTATTATTCTTTCAAGGACTCAAATTCAAAGAACATGATTTCAATATCTATCATTGACCAATTAGTTCTCACATATCGATAAACTTTTATGAATAAAAATCCAAGCCAAAGGGATAAAAAAATTTATCCTGTTATAGTTGCAATATGTGATTAAATAGTAAGATATTCAAATTTAATTATCAATAAAATTTTGAAGATATGTCATTTACTAGATTGTAATTGAACTTTTCTCAATTACTTCATCCTAATTCTTGTGTATCGGATTAGTAACAAAATTATGAGCACACTGGGCTTCATTTAAAAAAGCTCATACATTCAATTCCCATTTATAGTAATGATTAAGGATATTCTTTAATATTGAGCTACATTGAAATTCACCATAATGTGTTAAATGTGACCGTAGAGTGACAAAAAAACCAAAAACAGATTTTTGTGCGCCAACAAAGATAGATAGACATACTTATATAGAAAGAATATAGATATATAGTCCATTCTCCTATTTTTACATACGAATTAAAGAAATTATACGAACAAAGGTTTACCACATGCTACTCACCCTATTAACACAAACACTCTTCAGAGTAATTTACTTCATTTTTATCCTCTTAAACCACAACTTCAAGTACTCTCTACTTAAGCTATAGTCTACAGCTTAAGTTATAGTCTACTTCTTAAGCTTTAGTCTACAGTAAATCCTTAAAAAAAGAAACTATATCAAAATCTTCTAAGAAGAACATGATAACTTTCTCCGTAATTTCCGAGCTCATCCAGGTATTATACTCACAAAAAATATTATTTTATATCTATTTGTTGGATATTAAGTGTACGAAACATCTGCTTTTTTCTTCTTGAATCCGTGATTGTTGATATCAAGTCACGTTATATTTTGGGAGAATCTCATAATATTTGGAATGATTAAACATATCATAGGTTTGAAATTTATACATATGTGTGGGTGTGTATATGTATATATGTGCGCATATATACATGTAAGTATTTATCTGTATAGTATTCTGCAAATATGAATCAGAGATAAAGCATTTTCATTACATTCGACTGATTGTCGTTTGATCAATGCAATATTGTGTTAGTATATGAAATCATTGCAATTTTGGTAGAATTATCAAAGCCACAGCCATCTATTGTGCATGACATGAGGATGATGACTTACTTCATGATTTGAAATGCAAATTTTTTCATTATAGTCCAAGTAAACAGATTAAGGGAACTGACATTTCCTAAGGTGGCAGATTTTTAATAAAAATAAGCTTCACAATTATGTACTGTAAATTTCAATAGGCAGCCAATATTACGATGGATTTTTATATTTTGTGGAAAGAATTGCGCATTTTCCATTTTCCTAGATGTATTGCCATAAAAAACTAAGCATCACTTTTTCAACTATGGCAACAAATTCTTGTGGTGTCTTGTTACGGTCTACAACCCACAACTGGATTGCAAGCAATAGGAAGACTGTTTTAAGAAACAGCGTTACGTTGCATATAATTTCAATCAGATTATTAAACTTAAAAACACACAATATCATTGACTTAAGAATATTTTTAATTGATAAATTTGCAAGTATTTTTGTACTTGTTAGCATTTGTTGGGACTTTAGCATCTGTTTCCTTATAAATTAAACAATGAAAATGTGAATATTTTGGGCAATCAAGATCTTCAAACATTGTTGGCAAATATTTTTTACAATAATAATAACATACTATGTCATGTGTTTCAGTTTCTGGCAAGCAATTGTTTACGGATATAGGCATATGTTTTATTATGTCTGCTTTAAAAATTACTTCTTTTCAAACCTCTTAGGCCAGTGGGAAATGTACATGAAATCTACAGATGAGTGGATGACATCCTGTGAGCAGGAATTAACTCAAATAGGTGGGAAACAAAACTTGAGAAAAATACGTCAAAAATTTAGAAATGTCTAACAAAAATGAGTATAGACTCAAATATCAGTAGGTGTGTAACAAAACTGGCCAAAGATATGTTAAAAATGCAGGTTTTTAAAAGATCTAAGAAAATCATGCTTGTATATATAAACATGTTTTATTTAAACTTTTTAAAAACTTAAATTTATACAGTAATTTGGTGTTAAAAATAAAAAAACATTTAAATGTTGATATGTAGATTGAAACTTAATGTTTTCGCGTATGAATCCTTAACCTTTTATTTTAAAGTAAAACATATATTTCAAAATAAAACATTCAGTTTTTTTTTTCTTTTTTTTTTTTTTAATCGAAACGCTTTATGTAGAAGAAGGATAATACTCAAATATTAAAATACACATATTAAAAATTAAGAACATTCTAAGGACACAAGAAATTTATGACATGTGCTTTCAGAATGTAAGTATTGTAAAAATATTAAGAAAATTTGCTTGAAAAGATTAATCTATAATAATTATATTGCAATAGATATGTCTTAAAATTTAGAACTGAAGTGACATAATTTAATGTCTAAAAAATTGAATTAACAGTTCTCTAAATTTTTTACACTCAAAATATTCAATGAACGGAGTACCATATTTTTTGGATATATTTAATTTATAAAGAATCATAACATTAAAAAAGCAATATTTATAAAAATATAATTTGTGTAAAATTTGTTTCTAATTTAGGAATAAAAAAAATTCAAAAATAAAAAAATGGACTTAATATATTTTCTGGATTATTTGGATTAAATATAAATCAAGTTTAATTTCCAAAAACGCAATTTTTTCTGATTAAATAATAATCAGGAATCCTATTACATTATAGGAATACATAACATTTGTAAATTTAAAACAAATATTATTGATGAAATAAATAAAGCAGTATAAAAATATTGAAATGAATATTAAGAATGATTTTTGAAATTAATATCCTTACTTATTTTAAATTGTAAAGTAAAATACGATTATTTACGCAAATGAATGAAAAATAGTTCTAATACAAATAATTAATCATAAAACTGTGTTAAATGTTCCTGTGTAACGTATTAGAAATTAATAAATAATTAACATTATTGTTGAAAATTTAAAATTTATCATAATCCGTCATAAATTGATTTTAAAATAAATTAAATAATTCATAGAAAAGCATTCAATTTTAATAATATATTAATCATTTTAATATTTTGTTTTCGAAATTTGTCAAGATTTTTGTTAAATATGAATTTCTTAATAATTTACTAAAATAATTCTTTGCGAATGGATATTTTGTTTTAAATATCTATTTTTCTAAAAATTCTAAAAATTTTACAAAAGTGTGTCATTTTTAATTGCTTATTAGCATATTGCTTTTATATAAATTACAAACAAAATTCCGTCGCATTTAAAAGTAGCTTCTGAGCATTTTATAGATATATATGCGCACTGAAATAAGACATTGCGATAAGAATATGGTTGATTTCATTTCTTCCTTGTGATGTAGAAAATCATAAATTATTTATGAATTCTGAAGACTGGAGCTAGAGACTAAGTATAGTTTCAGAAGGAATATAAAGTCACTTCAAGTTGAAAGAGTAGTTCGGGGCATATTGTTCCTCCCATTGAATTCTTAAGCAGTGAACCTATTGTCCTTGTGAGTCTTTGGTTTCTTAGTAAGAAACGATAAAAACAGGTATTAATGATATATTAAAAAAAAAGCGAGACGAAAAATAGTCTAGTTTTTGACTAATCTTTTTATAAAGCATCTTCGAAAAAATACTAATACTATAGAATGTCAGAATTTTTGTATATTAACATTTGATACATATCAGATATTTTCTTCCTTTCTAAGATATTTGCTAATTTTATTACTGAAGTTTCATGTACAATTTGATAGTCTGGACTTGGAAATTTTTAAAAAAAATATGTATTTGTGTAAATAATGTTAAATAATGCTTATAATTATTCTGTTGCTTATAATTATTGGATTATCTTGGAAACAGTAAAGAGTTTCTATCCACATAATATATATATTTTCTTATTTTTAAGACAATTAAGATGAAAGAAATTAATGTTATATACAGAGATTATTTAATAATTATTTTCATAATTAAATTAGTAAGTTTATAAAACTCTAAAAATTTAATTTACCTTGGCATAATTTTAACGCATTCAAGAAAAGATTGAAAGAAATTTAGTATAAGTTAGAGAAAGGTAGAGATTTATTTCTGTCAGTTTTAATAAAATAATTGCTTAGAATATGCAATCTAACTATTAATCAATAAATTAATAATTAAGATGTATAAAATTAAGACTATACTGATTTTTAATACAATAGAAATTTACATCACTAAATTGTTTACTTTATTAAAAGCTAAAAAAATGGTATGTTTTTGGTATAATTGGAATATTCAAGAAATATCTGAAAGAAATAAAATATGAATGTACTTAAAGTTTTAAAAACAAAAATTTAGATTTTTAAATTTTAATGACAAAATGTCAGCAGATTCTGTTAGTCCGAGAACCTGGAGCATCTTGGCAAGATGAAACTGCTTAAGGCAGTAGTAGGACTTAACTCCTTTGTCTGCAGTCCTTAGCTGGCTCTACCAAAAGAATACTCCTCAACTTACATCAGCCGTTTTGCCCAGGAACATCGATTCGTCAGCTGCAAATGTACACTTCGAAACGACCAGCAGAATTTGAGGGAGATAAATAATTTATAGTAAACTAATCTAATTTTCCAATATTTTATCAACCAAATTTTACATAAGCTTTGTTTGAGTTTTGTAGAATTATTATAAAAGCCTCTTTAGAATATCCTCAAAAATCTAACAATTCATTAAACTTTTGAGAATTGTAATCGATATTCTTAGATATTTGATAAAAATGAATACCTTGAAAAAGCAACATTGTGGAGAATATATAATCTTGCCTTTAAAACATACAGAAAAAACAAAGATACATAATTGTTTGGCAATTAATCATGTAAGGTAGTTGAGTATTTGAAGGAATCAGAAATAAAAGAAAATAAACCAACCTCTAATAATATAGATTCAAATTTTAACATTTTTAAAACTATTTTCTGATCTAAGCAAATAATTTCAAGTTCCAAGAAAATATTGTTTTATAAATGACACATTTGTCTGTTTATTTGTCTATATATATATTTTACAAACGAATGGAAAAAAAAACTTGTTTAGGATTTCATTTTATTTATCAGACTGAATTATTTATCTACGAATATCCTAATCTGTATTATCAATGACAGAAACTTAATGAAATACTAAATTATGT
>JAPDSC010160742.1:0-10496 GCA_026290005.1 Latrodectus geometricus
AAAAAAAAAAAAAAAAAAAAAAAAAAAATGTTTCAAAGTAAATAATATTGTTTTCCATTGTTGCGACAAAATTCTTTAAATTAATTATTACTATAAAGATTATTAATTCAAAAAGAATTCATCAAAATTTTACAAATATTACATTCAAAAATTTAAACTGATAAGAGATATTGATACCGTAATCAGATCGATATTTAATGAAGTGACAAGTAAATTCGAAAGCGAAGAACTTTAGAAAAATTCTTGTCTCTTTGTAAGTGGTTTATCAACGAACAGTTCATAAAAAATATAATGAACCCAAGGGAGAAGTGTGAACAATAAAAGGAAATCTGTTGATAAATGCGAGTTCATTTATACAACTTGGTTAAGGTTGATGTAGGGAAACATTAAAGGGAAAAATAACTGGAATATAGTTTTTAAAAATGATGATAGTAAAATGTACCCACAATAATACATATAAGATAAAAAAAAAAATGAAATTTCGATAAAAATTTGTGATAAATAAAAATTTAAAATTTTGAAAAAAATAGTAAAAGCGAAATTAAAATATAATTAGACGGTATCATAATAGTGAATAGAATGTTATAGATAAAGACTGAAAAATATCAGAGATTAAAATGACAAGATGAAGAAATATTTGGAGCAAACTCCAAGAAATGGAAATTAATAGAAAAGTAAAATTATTTTCAAACAAACACTTCCTTCTCAATAAATTTATATTTTTCTCCCATTTTGTTTATTCTAAAACAACCTTAATTATATTAGTATGTACCCTTTATATTGAAATAACAAGGTACTTATCTGCTGTACTCAGAACTTGAAAACAAGTCTGAAAAAATTTCTATTTTGAAGGAAACTACAATTATTTTCTAAACGAAATTTAATAGCTTTTCCAAATTTAATAAAACTAAATTTGGTAAATATTTTTGACTCAAAATGCATAATACAGTAAACGTACCTTATCTTGTCATTATAAGAGAAATATTTTCATATCAATGCATCATGATTGCAAGAATGCTTTTAAAAATGAGTTATTTTCACAAAAATAAGCTATTATAATAAACACTGTGCTTACCCACGAAACTTAAGAAATGAAAATGAAGATCAACAACATTTTTCGAAGCATTGAACATGATTACTTTTTTATTTGCGACAATATGTTTAACTAAATTTATTACTGAAAAAATACATCGTGATGCTACGTTACAAAATAAAAATATGTAATCAATTTTAATTGCTATACACATTCAGAGCAAATACGATACACATTCAAAGCTCCCCATCGGTCTCAATAGCGAGAAATGCAAAGAGAGGTTGACAAAATCGAGAAAATATTTGTCGCTTATCCATTTATTGCATTTCAATTGTTTTTTTTTCTAAATAAAATTAACTTTATTTATAATTTTAAAAAAGTATTTGTTGGACGAGTATATGTTTACACTATACAGTAGCGTGAAGAGTAATGTTTCCAAAAATCAATGTTTAATAACTTTATAAGTAAAGAAGAATGCTGAAAGCACTTCATTCGATTTTTTTAATCTCAAAATATCGTTCTGGTATAGTCTTTATTTTGTAATGTGTTAAATTGTAGAACTTATGTTTTGACGCCTTTATTGGGAATTTTTTCAAGAATCATTATCTGCTTGAATCTGGTAAGAATATTAGAAACAGAGGCTTATGAACGGGGTCTTTCAACATGATAAGCACAGGAAAAAAATAGGAGAGCTTGGATTCTATCTATAATGTATCAGATTGTTAGAATATACATTAACCCCTTGAGGACCAGCGCGCCGGAAATAAAACTCTCATCACGGGACCGAACGCTCTGAAACGGAGCGTCACTACCGGCCCGCTCATTTTAAGCAGTTAAGCCTAATTTTACAAAAAAATTCGTATAAAATCAGCATTTTTATGAAAAGATTCCAAATTTATAAATTATATATATACTTTACCGCTATTTAATAGGTATTAAAATAAAAAATATAACGTTAATAAAAATGAACGAAATATGCAAAAAACTAAAAATATTACTATGCACATGAAAACAAATACTATACACAATAAAACAAAGCTGCAAATATTACACAAACGAAATAAAAAAAGTGAAAATTTTATTATTAAAAGAATAATAATATATTCTGAATAAAATCGAAATTTAAAAATTCTGCTGTATGTGATATAGTTCAAAACAAGGATCCACACAGAGTCCAACATTGCACATTTTGCACTCATAATATGATGTTTGTTTTCAATTTTTTTTAGCACATACGACACATCTTCTTCTACTTTTATTTCCTTTCGCATCAATATAAATTTTTGGAAAATATATACCAGTTAGACGAAATGGTTGAATGCCCGGTAATTTTGGACAAGATATTGAGCTCCTTGGTTTTGCGAATTTTCCTTTTATTTGATGAATAACCCTGGATCTGAATTCCAAAGCAGATATTTCCTCGCCCTTCACCTTCGAAAATATTATATATCTCGCTCTATCAAACCTCAAAAGACAAACATAATTCTACACCAACATTTTAACTAATAAACGTTCCCTAAATTTCCACAATCTGTCAAAATTTAAACACAGCGCACAATAAATCCCAGCCTTTTAAAGAGCCGTGATTCTCACTTTGTTTACATCAATAAATATATCAAATACAGAAGCATAGAACAGAAACTAATGCCCATTCATGAAGGTCAAATACCATATGAGTCGACCGTTGTGAAAACCGTTTCCGTTCAACGCCATCTAGTAGCATTTAAAAATTCAAATAAAACGTTCCGATTACGCATACGCGACGCTGGTCTCTCGATATCAATCGGAGCTCTTCGCGTGGAAGCGACGCTGGGCTGATAAGAGTGGAATCGCTGCGTCGCGTCCACGAGACCTTGGTCACGAACGGGCTAAGAGGGAGAAAACTTAACAGTGTGAAAACACTTTCGGAAAACTTTTTCGATGAAAAGTAGAAAGAATTTTTTCGTAAAAAAGAGAAATTCAACAATTGCCTTTACGCTGGAAAAAAAATTAGAAAATAGAAATTATTTAGTTGAATTCAATACTTAATATTTATTCAATAAATTAATAAAAAATCTTACCTTTCAGTTCTCTTAATATAAAAAAAGACTTTAAAAAAAATCTAACCAACTTTTACCTAATATTTAAACGGCCAAATACTTTGAAGTAAATGTAAATTATAGAAAACGTTGTTAGATTATTTATTATTCAAAAATTCTGGTGTCTGGTTTTCGGATTTTTAGAAAAATAATGCTGAAGTATGTCAGCCAAAATTTTATATAAACGTATTTTGACAACCTTTTTTCACTCACAAAATAAAAAGCAATTTAATTTCAATGAGATATTTATAATGACATTACGATGAAACGTTAAAAAATATAATAAGAAGAAATAGATCCATCTTATCATAATGTTATATAAAGATACATCTTAATCGACTATATCTTAGCTTTGCTGAGGCAGATGTTATTACTTAAATCATTAAAATAATTCTCAACCTTATAGTGCTATTTAAACCACGATATTGATTCAAGACTATCAAATTAAAATTGCTGGAAAAAACCGTTTATAAATTAATAATATCTTTATAACTATAAACGAATATTGCTTAATAAAAAATATTATTCTATTGCAATATTATTCAAATGTATAAATTTTGGTTTTTGCAAATGTTTTGAATTATTGCTTTTATTTTAAATAATTATTTTTGCAAACATTATGCTGAGTGACTTAAGAATAGTTTCTGATTTCAATTTTTAATAACTTTTGCACTAAATACCTATTTATATAATTTTTATGAATTTAAAGTTATAAAATTAACAATTTTTTGGTTCTTATCACAAATTTTAAATTCATTAGTAAAGAGTTAAATATTAAAGCTAATTTAATTAGTAATAATTATTTTGTAATAATTAATTAGTAATAATTAAGTAATAATTATTTTGTCAAAGCCAATTTTATTTTCGAATGTGAATAATTTATTAGTTTAATGTAATAAATTTTAGGTAGATGCTATTGTATGTATTATTAATACAACTTGATTTTGTAATTTATCAAAATAAAATTGTCACGAAACAAAAGAATACAAATGTTTTTTTTTTTTTTTTTTTTTTTTTTTTTGTAATACCAAAATCCAAAGAAATTTTATCAAACGAAAAGAGTTTTTCTTTTTAGCTGAATAATTCATTAAGTTCAAATAAATTTGTTGAAAAAATCAATCCATAGACTTCTTTTGTGATTGTTACCGAAAATATTAAGTCGTAGTATGAGGAAAAGAAAAAAGGATGCGTTTATTTAAATTAGTTTAATAAGACATAAATATGCTTAAAATATTTTCATTTATCAAATAATAAATAGTAATATAGATGTCTGATTCCAACGAATCATTTTTATATCGTATCTTAAAATCTTATGCAATTAATGTCCCCCCTTATTTTGAATACAAATATACTATGTTTCAAACTTTTAGAGAATCAAAAAAAAAAAATAATAATAAATAAATAATTTGAATAATTTAGATACGATGGGAGAGTTTCATTCGCATTTTCTAAACCCTTTTGACAAAGATTATTAACCGAGTAAATCCTTCCAAGGTTTTAAATGAAAAAAAAAAAAACATTTTTTAACTTATTGAGTAAAATTATATTTTCAAAAAGTAAAATATTTATATGTACTTTCTTATTTCAGCTGGCTAAAACTTAATTTTAATTCTTGTCTAAACATTATTATAATAAGTTTAAACTAAATTTAGTATATGATAATTTGAAATCCAAACAATTTTAAAGAGAGTAATTAATTATAGTCGTCTTGTTTAATATATGTATTCATCTAATAAATATCCTAGCAAATGTATAATCAATAATTTGAAAATTGTTTAATATTTTATTTTAGGAAATAAATTGGAAGTTGGTTGGCACTGGTTGAATGGACATTAAAAAAATTTTATTATTCCTTTCGTCCTTAATTCTTCGTAAATGGTGTAGTCTAATATTTCAATGTTTCAGCTCAAATTTCTTAACTTTGAAATTTATTGAGATTCTGAGCGAAATTCAAATACAAAAAAACATATTTACATACATATATTAAAACAAAAAATATGGAAATTAAATCTGCAGAAAATTGAAAATTTTCACTGAAGGTTAGTATTTCTTCATCTATTGAAAACTAATCTTTAAATTTCCATGAAGTAATAATTTCATAACTATAATATAGAATAAGAAGTTTTTAATAAAATTGCGAATTATTGCTTACGTCCGAAATTAATAGTAAATGGAAACATGAGTGGAATTAAAATTTACACTCATATTCATTGCTGTATTTTTGAGCCAGGAGAGCGCTTTTTAGTTTCAAGCAAGGAGTGTTCGAAAACTGTTTCAACTATCAGATGAAATACATTATATGAAACATAAATAATTGAAATACAATATATGAAACATTAAAAATTTGATAATATAACATAATACATGATTTTAATTTAACTTGCAGATTTATTGAACGCTTTCATTTAACTATTTATAGTTAAAAATTGTAATAGTTAAATGCATGAACTGTTTCAGAAAAATGGCCTTTATATGGAGCACAAAACTGCCCTCTTGAATCAATAACAGTGCTTTAAAAATTTCGCAGTCTTGAAATCTAAAATGTGTTCTCATTTCTTAACCGCTTGCCTTATTATGCCGAGTTATCTCGGGTTAGTATATATTGCAGTTAATTATTATCCCGAGAAAACTCGGGTGAAGCAAAATTTGTCAGTACGATTTGTTTTATCACGTTTTTACTCGGCCTGGAGGAAATGAAAGGAAATATTCTGTTTTAACATGCAATTTGCCTTTTCTTTAATTTCGCGGTTCTTTTCCGGGATTGGCCACATGTTTCTCTATGGTATAGTATACGACGGCTTGTGGATCAGTAATGTACAAGGGAGGATAGTTGCGTTGAAAAAAAGCAAAATAATGGTGATGATGCCGTAAGAAATGAGACCAGATACCAGCGTATGGAATGTCAGGTATCACTTTGTGTTTCCCTTGTTTCAAAAATTATCATACAAAGACTAATATTTAACTTTTTTGCCCGAGATAACTCGGGATTGTAAACTAATATTAAATCTATATGCTTTTATACCAGTAAAAAATTAAAAATTGAACTTAAAAACTACATATTTTGTTTTGTTTTGTTTTCTTGTACTTAGTAATAAAATAAAAAAATGTGATGATATTTTGCAATTTTTTTTAAAAAAATTTGCAAGGGAAGCGGTTAATTTATTTGCAGCTATGTGAGACACAACAGCAAATTCAAACAGCAAATAAATAGAACATAATTTGCTTTTTATAAATAATAAATTATTAAAATTATGTAATGATTATTATTATATCAACGAAATGAATCCGCACTGAGATTTCACGCTTGTGAATCTGCAAAAGTTTATTTCTTAGAATAGTATACTAATATTTGCTAATATATTCTGCAAAGTATGTTAGATTAGATCACATTAGAATTACACGCAGTGCTCAAAACGTAAAGAAACCTGTATCAGTTACTTTCAGCACTCTTTGCCAGGGTGTGAAATGTTTAATATTCAACAGATAAGTTGATCTGAAGATAAAGACTGGTGAATATTCGCAAAAAGCTGCTTTTAATGAACCTTTAAGCACTTTGGCTGAGTATTAAACATTTAAAAAAATGTAAAAATAAATAACAGTAGGAAAAATAATTTTGGAATGTAAGCACACAATTTTGGAATGTAATAATAATAATTTAATTTAAAAAGGAAAGAATAATGAGTAATTTTTCCAAAGTTTTATGAAAACACTTTAGCAATCACATAAAATGAAATCAGTATTGAATTGTATAAACGAGAAAATTTTATGAGAAAGAAATTCATTTTACTTTAACCCTTCTTTGCATAATGGTGGAAATTTCCATCATAACCTATAATGCCCAAAAATTATATAAAAGAACACGTTCACTTTAAGTGGATCGTGTTTGGATACCTTTTTAATGCCCATTGCATAAAAAGAAACATAGCTGTCAAAAATAAACAAGTGTCATTATCAGTGAAACGAGCTTAAAGTTGTCTCATTCCGCTGTTTGTTGTAGTTGCAATAAACGTATGATTTCGTTTATAATTTTGTTTTATTATATTAGAGTTTCTATTGCTAAAAAATTGAAAATGAGTGGAAGAAAGGTTTGTAACACGTGTTTCTGTTATTTTCCTCTTTTATTTCTATTTAGTACTATGCTAATGATCTAACTTTGGATGATGATGGAAATTTTTAGGATATTGTTTTTCGCTAAATTTATACTATAAATATATACTAAGATTTTTTTAACCACTTTTTCCTTTAATTTTGAACATGAATTATATCAACTTGATTTATTTCACCAATAAAGAAAAAATCATGCAAAGAAGGGTTAAATATTTTGCCTGATATGTTTTCCTGTTGAAGAAGATAATTCAAGATGTGTCTACATATTTGAAAAGATTTTCATCGTGCTGAATCAAGAGAGATCACTTACTTATCTGCAGCGTTTTCAATAACATAAATTACATTTTCAAATAATTAAGACTAGTTGAAAAAATATAAATACTCTTATATCAGAATCTAAGCTTACATTTATTGAAATTAAATATGACACTAGGTTATTTACAAATTTTTGCATCTAGGCATTTTAGCATGCTGCAATTTATGTGTTGCTACTGCAGTTAAATAACACAGCATTTGAAAAAAAACTTTTAAAAAGTTAATAATAATAATTTAATTAAAAAAGGAAAGAATAATGAGTATTTTTTTTCAAAGTTTCATGAAAACACTTTAGCAACCATATAAAATGAAATTACGGATATTCTATCCTTAATGTTTTTTCCTTATAATTTAATGTTAGCATTACTTTGCTTCATATTTTTCATTTGAAGGATATTTGAGTAAAAATAGGCAGTGACTGGTTATCCATTATTCTTGGACGAAAGTATATAAATTTTTGTGATGTGATACATGACCGGAATTCATATACTTTTGCACAAGGATAATAGAAAAACAATCACTGCCTATTTTTTTTTCAAATATTCTTTAAATCTATTTTACACATAAATACTAACAATTAAATGTTTTATCTCCCTAAAATATTGTGTCTGTAAGTTTTCTCTGACTAATTTGCATGTTATTCAACTTTTGTATTACTTTTTGTTTGAAAAACATGGAATTATTTTCATTTTAAAAAATAAGAATTTTGGAAAGTTCATGCGAAAGAAATGTTAAAACTTCAAAATCAATTAAAAATCAGTTTTATGTTGAGAGAATAACTATTGCTTGACTCGCTTCCCAACGATCGTCTTCTGTTTACGAGATCTGATTATAACAGCTTACAATGCTTTGCAAACCACCACATTCATCTAAATTTATAGTGAGATTAAAAACGCTCGAACCAAAAGCCAGATTATTAATTATTCGGCTACTCTTTAAAGTAACATAAGCAAATCAAGTATGAAAGATTATAAAACAGAAAATATGGAAAAAGTATCTATGGAATGTCTATTCATATCCTATTGTGTTGACATAACATAATTGCATATGACATGAATTGTGGTAATTGGCATGAAAAAAGGTTTTGATGTTATGCAGCCTACAGATTTGTGAGACAATGATTTTTATTTTGATATTCTTTCACACTGAGGAGTTTATCAACTACGATAAGTTTCATGCTAATATTAGTTTAAGACATTTGGAATTTCTACATATTAAATCTTTTACTAATTGTATATTCCAATACAACAAATATGTTGAAAACTCTTCGTAATATATCTTACAACAACTTCATTCTCAAAGGCAATTCAATATATTTTACAAAAAAATATCGATTTAACCCTTCTTTGCATAATGGTGGAAATTTCCATCATAACATATAACGCCCAAAAATAATTTAAAAAACAAGTTCACTTTAAGTTGATCGTGTTTGGATACCTTTTTAATGTCCATTGCATAAAAAGAAACATAGCTGTCAAAAATAAACAAGTGTCATTATCAGTGCTTAAAGTTGTCTCATTCCGCTGTTTGTTGTAGTTGCAATAAACGTATGATTTCGTTTATAATTTTGTTTTATTATATTAGAGTTTCTATTGTTAAAAAATTGAAAATGAGTGGAAGAAAGGTTTGTAACACGTGTTTCTGTTATTTTCCTCTTTTATTTCTATTTAGTACTATGCTAATGATCTAACTTTGGATGATGATGGAAATTTTAGCACATTGTTTTTTGCTAAATTTATACAATAAATATATACTAAGATTTTTTTAACCATTTTTCCTTTAATTTTGAACATGGATTATATCAACTTGATTTATTTCAGCAATAAAGAAAAAATCATGCAAAGAAGGGTTAAATTCATATAAAAAATATTAATTTTTAGCATCATTAAAATCTGCTACGAAAAACAATTTTTTATGTGTATCTTTAAGAACTTTTTGAGAAAATATGTACTAAATTTTTTATCGAGAATATTAAAATACAACATTGTAAATCAAAATTTGTAACTTTTAATGTCAGTGATGACACAATAATAATTCTCCATTTAAAATAAATGATTTAGAATTTTAAGCAAATTCGTGTCTTTCAAACAGTGAAGTAAATAAATGTGGAGAAACTAAGAAAGCTGCCTAGGACCCCCAAGGTCCTCGGTTTGCTCTTTAAATAATGACAAATTCTTATTATTTAATTAGATAATTTCAAAGTTTTTAGGCCCAATAAATTTATTTTAGATTCCCAATAGTTGAGTATATTTCACCCCAATTCTTCTCGAATTTTATTAAACTCAAATAAAAGTTTTAATTCAATCGTAATTAATTTGTGAATTCTTCAAAAATAACAAAATTCTGAAAATTATATTTTAAACTTTAATTTGAAAATGTAGTGAATATTTCAAAAATGAGATGTAATAAATAGATAGAAAAGATGTAATTAAAAAATTAGCAAAAGTCTACAAAAATATAATAACTTAATTTCAAATAAGTTGCTTCCATCTTAACATATTGCAAAGACAAATGATATGGCAAAGTACACACATAACTCAAATGTTATTATTTTGATAAAATTAAAGTCTACTAAACTGAGTAAAGCAATCAATAATAGGATAATCTTACCAAAATTGCTCTTTAGATGCCAGTGTTATAAGCAATTATTATTTTATTTGTAAGTTAAAAGAAACTACTGTTATGCTGGTTACACATGTTTTTTTTTTTATTGACTCGTGCAATATATATGCTACATTCTGTTCAGAAATATATTACAAAACTATTTTCAATTTTTAGTTTTTTAGTACAAATAAATTAATTTTACAAATTCAATAGAATAGGATTTCAACACACAAGTTGTAGTTCAATAAACATCGTAATTATCAAAGCACATAATTTTCTGCATAGTTGAGTATTAAACAGAAAGCACACCTGTTTGGCTTCTATACTTAAAATTTACTAGTTAATAGCTATGGGAATAA
>JAPDSC010160756.1:0-12150 GCA_026290005.1 Latrodectus geometricus
TAACTATATAAATACTATGGAAACAAATGTTTAGAGTAAACAATTAACAAAAAAAAAAAGATAAAAGCATTCATAAGTAAAAAAATGTTTTGCTTTAAGCAACTTTTGCAAATAAATAACTAATAAATGTTTAATAGACTCAAAGGGGAAAAAGGAAACATTCAAACCTCTAAGATTTATTTTGTTTAAAGAAAACAATTATAAAGCATCACTATGGTACATTATTTTTAAAACATTTTCTTCATAATTAATAATGATTAAAATAAAAATTGTTTTTCAGAAAGTTCTGAGAAATTTTTAAAATTCATATTGGATCCTTTCATTTAATGATTTGGAATAATAAATTCGTAAATGATGAAATAATATAAATAATATCCAAACCCATCATTTATAAATCGCTGTATTTCTTCAAATGTGATTTAGTTAAACTTAATCACATTTAATTAACCAAAGTTTTCAGTATATAAATTCATTTATCAAAATTTAGTAAGTAAAATTATTAAAAGATATTTTTATAAGAATTACTTATAAAAATATCTTTATTTCAAGATTAATTTTTAAATAAATACTATTAATTTTTTAATAAACATAGACATAACATTTTAAAGTTTAGTTTAAAAATAAATAATGCATTTATTGAATTTTAAAGTTGATTAATAATGTAGTTCTATATTTTTAGCTGATAAAAAAAAATCTGAATCATTGAAATTTTGTATAAACTTAAGCAAACCTAATTATCATTGTAATTAACAAAAAAATTATTATATATTAATTTAATTAATGATATAGTTAATATGTTATATTATTACCAAATTATGTGCAGTCATTCTTGGTTCTGGATAAAAATTTTATAAAAATTAAAATATTTTATTATATTTTGTTTTTAGTTAAGATAAACAATTTTGTGTCAATTTTTAATCTTATATTTTTCAATTACTGATAAAATATGAAAGCAATGAGTATCTGATTGCTTTAGATGACTTTTTGCTAACAAGAGATAACTGGAGCAGGTTACTTAAAAATGTATTCTGAACTCATTACTTACATTCATACATAATGAGTGTAAATATATACATCCTCCCACAAGGTGAGATCAAATACTTATAAATTTTGAAATTGAGCATCAAAGCATTAATTATTTGTCAGCTTGGTGATAACTATAAATATATGCATGAAAAACTAATATTCTTGGAGTATCATATTGGAGTACTTTTAGCTTATTGCAAATATTTTAACATAGACATATACTGGAAAATTTTCATCCCCAGAGAAAACAAATCAGAATTTTCCCTAATATGTGAATAAGAAAAGTATAGTGATTTCCAAAAGGAAAGCTGCAGTTTCATAAACACTAGATTTAACTAAAATGGATTGAAAATTTTTTGAAATGGTACAGAAATGCTAAATCAGCATATATTATATACATTATTTAACCTGGTGTGTGTGTGTGTGTATATATATATATATATAATAAGAATTAAAAAATTAAATTTGTGAATAGCTTACCTAGGAGCATGTGAACATGGAAATTGCAAAATCTTGACACTTCTTATATGTCATTTAAGAGAAAATAATAGACGCATAAAATGAAAATATAAGTAAAAAATATTGAAAATAATTTAGATTCACTAATAAGCCCATTAAAAGATCTTAACTTCTTTTAATAATAATCTCCTTAAAAGGAGAGTTTATATGAATAAATAAAATCATAGTTTAAAGATTATCAGAACAATAAAGTAAATTAAAGAAAGAAAAGAAATTATAAATATTACAGGCATAAATTATTTATAGCAAGGCATACATCTTGTAGTTGTTACACCAGCATGCTTTCCTGTACCTAGCCCTAAGTTGGGCGTAACCAGTGAAATTAAAGCAACTGGGTGGGAGTTTTCATAATTTAGAAGCAGGGAGCAGAAGACTCCCCAATACTTAGTCTACCACCCCCAGAGATATCGTTTCACACAGAGGATATTGAGACCATGACATATTTTATGTGCTCTAGCCGCCAAAAGAGAACATAACAAATTTTTGCTTGAGTTGAAATTCAAATTCACCACTTTTTGATAACAAGAACGAACGTCCAAACCAACCAGGCCACTGCACTTCCACCATACACCATGCAAAATCTTTAAAATCTGAGTCATCAATATCAAATTAAAATGATTAAGCAAATCAGGTTGAATTGAATTAGAAGTTAAAAATAAATGTATTGGGCTGTTATGTTTTTATTTCTATCGATTCATAATGAGATAAAATTTTAAGGCGTTGAAATCTGGTCATTAAATGCATATAAGCCATACCACATATAAATGTTATGATGTCATTCAGCAGAAATCACAATAAGTAAAGAACATTGTTAAACGGAAAAATTTGCTATTCTGATATAAATCATTACAAAAATTTATATCAAAGTAGCAAATGTTCACAAAAATTTATATCAAAGTATTTTTTTCTTTTTCAAACTTTCATGAAATTTTATTTTTTAATTATTTGTTTAAAGTATTAATTCATCTTTATAAACATTTAACTCACAGAGCTCGATTATTTTCCTTAATGTTGTAATTTTTATGAATAAACTTACTTTGAAAAGAATCTCCCCCGCATTGTCAATAATACACCAGCAATAATGTGATCTTGAATAAGACCACTCAGAGGAGTGCCATCTTTAGGAACTAAATATTGTTCATTTACACTAACTATATGACGAGCTTCACTTTGGCCCACATATGATTGTGGAAAATGCATATTCATCTCATCACCATCAAAATCTGCATTGTAAGATTTACAGTTGGCATAATGAAGTCTCAGAGTTTTTTCACCAGGTAAAACACGAGCCTGGAGATGGAAGAAAGTCATGCATGAGCAAGAGTCAAAATTAAATTTGTTTAAAGGCACATTATTAGTTTTTGCTATAATTTCAAAGTATGAAAAACAAAAATTATTCAAAATGACATGAAGCAATATTATAAAAGTATTCATATTTACATTATTAATATATACCAAATTAATAGACCAAGAGGAGTTGACTCAGAAAAAAACTGAATAAATAAAGGCAAATTTATATAAAGGATGTTTTCAAAAGTAAAAATAATCAATTTAATGCATATCATTTATCAAGAATATCAGTCTTCCTAAAATAGTGCAATTAATTAAAATCTGATTATTTTCTCCATTTTGAAAAATTCAAATTTTTGTTCCAAATTTGAAGTTTTTTTCTTACCTCTAATGACATTATACTTTTTGCAAATATATTTTAGTTATGGTCTTAACATTTTGTTTCATTAATGCTTAATTAATCATTACTATATAAAACCATTAACTAATTATAAAGTGTAATTAACTATCATACATAAAAGTAGGTTCATTTTTAATTATTTTTCATTTACTACTTATTTTTTTAAAAATAAATTTATAAAATTATCAATAATTTCAATCACATGATATTATCAATGATTTCAATTTGACAAATTGAAATTCCCTAAACAGAGATCATATAAAATCTAATGCCTTAAAATTGATTTGAATTAAAATTTAAAAATGACATATAAAATCATATTTTGAAACCTAAACCTATATATTATTTATTACTTTCACTCAACCAATTTAAAATTGAGATCAAAAGACAAAATCTACAGTGACACTTAAGAAAATGTTTCAAAAATCTTATACTATAGAGGTAAGAAATAACTTAATAGAAATTACATACATCTGAAAAAAATCTAAAACTTCTAAGATTTCCAAAGAAACCAAATTGCAATAGTTTAACTAGCAAGAAAACTGGGAGTTTTCATCTAAGTTCTCATAGGAACAGTATCTAAGAATATGAAAGTGCATGCATAGTATTGCAAAAAGTTTGACAATTCCCTACACTATTGGTAGAGGAAAACAGTGGATGGAAGGAGAAGCTAAGTAAAAAAGAGATTAATGGGTTTTGAAGCTAATTGTATGTCAAAAAAGAAAATTGCAGCAAAATTAGAAAAACAGAATTAAAAAGCATTTCTATAAACAGAGCATTTACAGCAGAGCAGTGATATCCAAGCCAGTTATCACAGATATTAATGCTAAGCCTAGCATACAGTGGAACAATAGCTTCCAAATCTGGTAAAATAAATACAAGTATTATATTCTTCACGGAAATGAGATTGCGGATACTTAGGCCAAAGCTGGAGCTGCTGAGGTCTGTGTGCTGCAAGCACCTTTCTGGAGATACTAGTCTCATGTTTAATCCTTGAGTGTACCACTTGGATTGTCCCTCCTGACCACTACTGGTACAGTTCGCTCGCACGGGAGGCTCTCTAGCTTCAGGTTTCAATAGACAGGAACAAACTACTCTCGCCCGATTCAGAAGTGGCCATCTTAGAACTTTGAACTTTTCCGAAGGTTCGAAGAAATTAGACATTTGCTCCAAGTGTTGAACTGAACAGGCTACTCCAGAACATATTCTTGAGTGCCTTGGTCTTTCCAGGAGGGATTTGACTGAAAACCAACTAATCGCGCTGTACTTTTTAAGGCTGTGCACACTCATGGACCTGGTCTAGCACTGCTGACCACAGGGGCATGCAACAGTATTAAATGGTCAAAAAAATTTTTGTTTTCATCCTTTTCCTCTAAAGATAGGAGTATATTTGAAAAATTTTTCTACAACAATACAATTATTACTGTCTATTTCTAGTTGTAAAACTGTGCAGATGAAACTATCATACTATGAGTAATCAAATCATGGTTTTTTGCTAAACTTGAGAAATAAATTTCATTTCAATTTGTTGTTGCTCAATGAATATTTTTACACACTAGTTTAAAGACTTGCACATACAGTTTAAAGTGAGTTCCAAACTACTAGAAATATGAAAGCCAGAACTCATGAATTGCTGAACCAAAAGCTGAAGAGATTATTTGATTGCCAGTTTTATCCCTGAAAATAAGATCACTGGGGAGAAGTATAAAGTAGTTTCAAGTCCCTCTAAAGATGCAAAATTTGTTTTATGGAAGAGATTGACTTTTTTTTCCAGAATAAAATAATAAAGTTATTCATGCAGCACATTTTATCCAATCTTGGTTTAATGAACATAACAATAAATAAAACATCTACTAGGCACACAGAGTCTTCCAGAGCACTCAATTCTGAAATGATACTATTCATCAGTATTTTACCATGAATTTTCCCAATTTCTCTATAAATGTTCATTTTTTTCTAAGTGCTATCCAACATTATTCAATTCTTAAGTGAATTCAAGCCACTTTACATACCAAAGGTGATCCTATGCCATATTAGATGATTGTTTATTATTTCAAGTGGGTGGTGTTTCAACTATAGAACTTAAAGCACCCTGGGAAAATGAAAGCAAACTGTACGGAATTTCAAATGTTCCAAAACAAATTGTCTCAAAATTTCTCAGTTTGCCTAAGATAAGCTTATAAATACTCTAGAATATTAAATATTTTATTAAAGGAAGGTAATTTATTTTTTAATAGAGGAATTATTTTGTACTCTAAAGGATTTTTTAATGTTTGATTAAAAAGTGTATAGAAATCTAAATTTTTAAAACATCTAAAATGCCAAAAAACCAGAAAATATACCATTCAACATTTTTACAAAATGTAGTTATAGTCTGAGTTACATTTCTACAATATTAGCCTTAATCTTAGTATTTATACAATAACCATAAACAAAAGTAATATATATTTATTAAACATGCAAAACCTGGTAGAAATTTCACTTTAAAATGTGTATTATAAAATCACTCAACTTTGCTTAATACATATTTTATAAATAAACAAAAAAATTTATGCAAGTAAATTTATTAAGTATAACAAGTTTATTATAATAAGTTCAACTATAAAATAAAAACTTTTGTCTGAAAGCATCTGAGTTTTACTAGTACTCATAGGATTAATAAAATACTAAAAACAGAAAACCATTTTTATTAAAATATGTGATTAATAGATTTTTTTTACTCTAAAATTGATGTACAATATAATTTTTCAAGACTTTAAGTAAAAACTTAAATAAAATTAAATCTGAAATAATTTAAAATACTTGCACAGTAAAATTACTATATTATAAAATCCTTGATTCTATAATATAGTAATTTTACTGTGCAAGTATTTTAAATTATTTCAGATTTAATTTTATTTAAGTTTTTACTTAAAGTCTTGAAAAATTATATTGTACATCAATTTTAGAGTAAAAAAAATCTATTAATCACATATTTTAATAAAAATGGTTTTCTGTTTTTAGTATTTTATTAATCCTATGAGTACTAGTAAAACTCAGATGCTTTCAGACAAAAGTTTTTATTTTATAGTTGAACTTATTATAATAAACTTGTTATACTTAATAAATTTACTTGCATAAATTTTTTTGTTTATTTATAAAATATGTATTAAGCAAAGTTGAGTGATTTTATAATACACATTTTAAAGTGAAATTTTTACCAGGTTTTGCATGTTTAATAAATATATATTACTTTTGTTTATGGTTATTGTATAAATACTAAGATTAAGGCTAATATTGTAGAAATGTAACTCAGACTATAACTACATTTTGTAAAAATGTTGAATGGTATATTTTCTGATTTTTTGGCATTTTAGATGTTTTAAACATTTAGATTTCTATACACTTTTTAATCAAATATTAAAAATCCTTCAGAGTACAAAATAATTCCTCTATTGAAAAATAAATTACCTTCCTTTAATAAAATATTTAATATTCTAGAGTATTTATAAGCTTATCTTAGGCAAACTGAGAAATTTTGAGACAATTTGTTTTGGAACCTTTGAAATTCCGGACAGTTTGCTTTCATTTTCACAGGGTGCTTTAAGTTCTATAGTTGAGACACCACCCACATGAAATAATAAACAATCATCTAATATGGCATAGGATCACCTTTGGTATGTAAAGTGGCTTGAATTCACTTAAGAATTGAATAATGTTGGATAGCACTTAGAAAAAAATGAACATTTATAGAGAAATTGGGAAAACTCATGGTAAAATACTGATGAATGGTATCATTTCAGAATTGAGTGCTCTGGAAGACTCTGTGTGCCTAGTAGATGTTTTATTTATTGTTATGTTCATTAAACCAAGATTGGATAAAATGTGCTGCATGAATAACTTTATTATTTTATTCTGGAAAAAAAAGTCAATCTCTTCCATAAAACAAATTTTGCATCTTTAGAGGGACTTGAAACTACTTTATACTTCTCCCCAGTGATCTTATTTTCAGGGATAAAATTGGCAATCAAATAATCTCTTCAGCTTTTGGTTCAGCAATTCATGAGTTCTGGCTTTCATATTTCTAGTAGTTTGGAACTCACTTTAAACTGTATGTGCAAGTCTTTAAACTAGTGTGTAAAAATATTCATTGAGCAACAACAAATTGAAATGAAATTTATTTCTCAAGTTAAGCAAAAAACCATGATTTGATTACTCATAGTATGATAGTTTCATCTGCACAGTTTTACAACTAGCTATAGACAGTAATAATTGTATGGTTCTAGAAATATTTTTCAAATATACTCCTATCTTTAGAGGAAAAGGATGAAAACAAAATTTTTTTTGACCATTTAATACTGTTGCATGCTTGTTGTTGTTGCATCCCTGTGGTCAGCAGTGCTAGACCAGGTCCATGAGTGTGCACAGCCTTAAAAAGTACAGCGCCATTAGTTGGTTTTCAGTCAAATCCCTCCTGGAAAGACCAAAGCACTCAAGAATATGTTCTGGAGTAGCCTGTTCAGTTCAACACTTGGAGCAAATGTCTAATTTCTTCGAACCTTCGGAAAAGTTTAAAGTTCTAAGATGGCCACTTCTGAATCGGGCGAGAGTAGTTTGTTCTTGTCTATTGAAACCTGAAGCCAGAGAGCCTCCCGTGCGAGCTAACTGTACCCGTAGTGGTCAGGAGGGACAATCCAAGTGGTACACTCAAGGATTAAACATGAGAATAGTATCTTCAGAAAGGTGCTTGCGGCACACAGACCGCAGCAGCTCCAGCTTTGGCCTAAGTATCCGCAATCTCATTTCCGTGAAGAATATAATACTTGTATTTATTATACCAGATTTGGAAGCTATTGTTCCACTGTATACTAGACTTAGCATTAATATCTGTGATAACTGGCTTGGATATCACTGCTCTGCCATAAATGTTCTGTTTATAGAAATGCTTTTTAATTCTGTTTTTCTAATTTTGCTGCAATTTTCTTTTTTGACATACAATTAGCTTCAAAACCCATTAATCTCTTTTTTACTTAGCTTCTCCTTCCATCCACTGTTTTCCTCTACCAATAGTGTATGGAATTGTCAAACTCTTTGCAATACTATGCATACACTTTCATAATCTTAGATACTGTTCCTATGAGAACTTGGATGAAAACTCCCAGTTTTCTTGCTAGTTAAACTATTGCAATTTGGTTTCTTTGAAATTTTAGAAGTTTTAGATTTTTTTCAGATGTATGTAATTTCTATTAAGTTATTTCTTACCTCTATAGTATAAGATTTTTGAAACATTTTCTTAAGTGTCACTGTAGATTTTGCCTTTTGATTTCAATTTTAAATTGGTTGAGTAAAAGTAATAAATAATATATAGGTTTAGGTTTCAAAATATGATTTTATATGTCATTTTTAAATTTTAATTCAAATCAATTTTAATGCATTAGATTTTATATGATCTCTGTTTAGGGAATTTTAATTTGTCAAATTGAAATCATTGATAATATCATGTGATTGAAATTATTGATAATTTTATAAATTTATTTTAAAAAAATAAGTAGTAAATGAAAAATAATTAAAAATGAACCTACTTTTATGTATGATAGTTAATTACACTTTATAATTAGTTAATGATTTTATATAGTAATGATTAATTAAGCATTAATGAAACGAAATGTTAAGACCATAACTAAAATATATTTGCAAAAATTATAATGTCATTAGAGGTAAGAAAAGAACTTCAAATTTGGAACAAAAATTTGAATTTTTCAAAATTGAGAAAATAATCACATTTTAATTAATTGCACTATTTTAGGAAGACTGATATTCTTGATAAAATAATTTAAATGATATGCATTAAATTGATTATTTTTACTTTTGATAACATCATTTATATAAATTTGCCTTTATTTATTCAGTTTTTTTCTGAGCCAACTCCTCTTGGTCTATTAATTTGGTATATATTAATAATGTAAATATGAATACTTTTTTAATATTGCTTCATGTCATTCTGAATAATTTTTGTTTTTCATATTTTGAAATTATAGCAAAAACTAATAATGTGCCTTTAAACAAATTTAATTTTGACTCTTGCTCATGCATGACTTTCTTCCATCTCCAGGCTCGTGTTTTACCTGGTGAAAAAACTCTGAGACTTCATTATGCCAACTGTAAATCTTACAATGCAGATTTTGATGGTGATGAGATGAATATGCATTTTCCACAATCATATGTGGGCCAAAGTGAAGCTCGTCATATAGTTAGCGTAAATGAACAATATTTAGTTCCTAAAGATGGCACTCCTCTGAGTGGTCTTATTCAAGATCATATTATTGCTGGTGTATTATTGACAATGCGGGGGAGATTCTTTTCAAAGTAAGTTTATTCATAAAAGTTACAACATTAAGGAAAATAATCGAGCTCTGTGAGTTAAATGTGCATAAAGATGAATTAATACTTTAAACAAATAATTAAAAAATAAAATTTCATGAAAGTTTGAAAAAGAAGAAAATACTTTGATATAAATTTTTGTGAACATTTGCTACTTTGATATAAATTTTTGTAAAAATTTATATCAGAATAGCAAATTTTTCCGTTTAACAATGTTCTTTACTTATTGTGATTTCTGCTGAATGACATCATAACATTTACATGTGGTATGGCTTATATGCATTTAATGACCAGATTTCAACGCCTTAAAATTTTATCTCATTATGAATCGATAGAAATAAAAACATAACAGCCCAATATATTTATTTTTAACTTCTAATTCAATTCAAACTGATTTGCTTAATCATTTTAATTTGATATTGATGACTCAGATTTTAAAGATTTTGCATGGTGTATGGTGGAAGTGTAGTGGCCTGGTTGGTTTGGGCGTTCGTTCTTGTTATCAAAAAGTGGTGAATTTGAATTTCAACCCAAGCAAAAATTTGTTATGTTCACTTATGGCGGCTAGAGCACATAAAATATGTCATGGTCTCAATATCCTCTGTGTGAAACGATAACTCTGGGGTTGGCAGACTAAGTATTGGGGAGTCTTCTGCACCCTGCTTCTAAATTATGAAAACTCCCACCCAGTTGCTTCAATTTCACTGGTTACGCCCAACTTAGGGCTAGGTACAGAAAAGTATGCTGGTGTAACAGCTACAAGATGTATGCCTTGCTATAAATAATTTATGCCTGTAATATTTATAATTTCTTTTCTTCCTTTAATTAACTTTATTGTTCTGATAATCTTTAAACTATGATTTTATTTATTCATATAAACTCTCCTTTTAAGGAGATTATTATTAAAAGAAGTTAAGATCTTTTAATGGGCTTATTAGTGAATCTAAATTATTTTCAATGTTTCTTACTTATATTTTCATTTTATGCGTCTATTATTATTTTCTCTTAAATGACATATAAGAAGTGTCAAGATTTTGCAATTTCCATGTTCACATGCTCCTAGGTAAGCTATTCACGAATTTAATTTTTTAATTCTTATTATATATATATATATATACACACCAGGTTAAATAATGTATATAATATATGCTGATTTAGCATTTCTGTACCATTTCAAAAAATTTTCAATCCATTTTAGTTAAATCTAGTGTTTATGAAACTGCAGCTTTCCTTTTGGAAATCACTATACTTTTCTTTTTCACATATTAGGGAAAATTCTGATTTGTTTTCTCTGGGGATGAAAATTTTCCAGTATATGTCTATGTTAAAATATTTGCAATAAGCTAAAAGTACTTCAATATGATACTCCAAAAATATTAGTTTTTCATGCATATATTTATAGTTATCACCAAGCTGGCAAATAATTAATGCTTTGATGTTCAATTTCAAAATCTATAAGTATTTGAACTCACCTTGTGGGAGGATGTATATATTTACACTCATTATGTATGAATGTAAGTAATGAGTTCAGAATACATTTTGAAGTAACCTTCTCCAGTTATCTCTTGTTAGCAAAAAGTCATCTAAAGCAATCAGATACTCATTGCTTTCATATTTTATCAGTAATTGAAAAATATAAGATTAAAAATTGACACAAAATTGTTTATCTTAACTAAAAACAAAATATCATAAAATATTTTAATTTTTATAAAATTTTTATCCAGAACCAAGTATGACTGCACATAGTTTGGTAATAATATAATATATTAACTATATCATTAATTAAATTAATATATAATAATTTTTTTGTTAATTTCAATGATAATTAGGTTTGCTTAAGTTTATACAAAATTTCAATGATTCAGATTTTTTTTTTATCAGCTAAAAATATAGAACTACATTATTAATCAACTTTAAAATTCAATAAATGTATTATTTATTTTTAAACTAAACTTTAAAATGTTATGTCTATGTTTATTAAAAAATTAATAGTATATATTTAAAAATTAATCTTGAAATAAAGATATTTTTATAAGTAATTCTTATAAAAATATCTTTTAATAATTTTACTTACTAAATTTTGATAAATGAATTTATATACTGAAAACTTTGGTTAATTAAATGTGATTACGTTTAACTAAATCACATTTGGAAAAATACAGCAATTTATAAATGATGGGTTTGGATATTAATTATATTATTTCATCATTTACAAATTTATTATTCCAAATCATTAAATGAAAGGATCCAATATGAATTTTAAAAATTTCTCAGAACTTTCTGAAAAACAATTTTTATTTTAATTATTATTAATTACAAAGAAAATGTTTTAAAAATAATGTACCATAGTGATGCTTTACAATTGTTTTCTTTAAACAAAATAAATCTTAGGGGTTTGAATGTTTCCTTTTTCCCCTTTGAGTCTATTAAGCATTTATTAGTTATTTATTTGCAAAAGTTGCTTAAAGCAAAACATTTTTTTACTTATGAATGCTTTTATTTTTTTTTTTAATTGTTTACTCTAAACATTTGTTTCCATAGTATTTATATAGTTA
>JAPDSC010160776.1:0-10073 GCA_026290005.1 Latrodectus geometricus
TCTCATAGGATTTTTTCCCACATGAATTCAAAAAAATGCGGCTCTAGATGATGACTTTAAGTACATTTTTTTTTTGTGAGCCCAAATTTTCACTCTGTTACTCACATATTTTCATCTGCGTCTATTACTCCTTCATTTTAATTGCGTCTATTCATGTGTATTTATGCATTTCAGATTGCAAGGCAATTGAAAACTTTTCATAGAGAATTAAAATATCATCTCCCATACACCCTTGATTAATTCAAAGTAATCAATATATTTTGCTATATAGTTTGGGAAAAAAATACTACGCTATCACGAGGTTTGTTGATTCCGGTTTAGCTTATATATCGCTCAATAGTCCTTTTTTTCATACGAGAGCTAATTATATAGACTGGGATCTATAATTTAAAGTGAATACCAAACCATTACATTCGCGATAACACCATCGTAGAGTAGCAGGTTGGTTGCGATATCCTTTCGACATCGCAGCGAAGACCATGATGTTGCCAGCAATGCGTATGTTCTAAGGCAAATTTCTTGAAATTTTATTCTGGTAAATCTCAACTTTTTGTGAACACTTCTTTATCTCAATCTGTTATAAACCAACTGATATCACATTTATCAAGCTCTAAATTGAATTGTTACTCTAACATTGACCAACCATTTAACATTTTGTGCATAAAAATGTCAAATAACATCCTACAAACATCTTTGCAACCATTTGTGTCACATGTATAAAAGATTATCTTCAATTCCATTGAGCAGCAACAACAATGTAGCGATCTTCTTGGGTGCAGTAAAACTTTGGTGAATGGACATTGTCTTTGAGCAATTATGTGACTGGTTTTGTAATTCTCTACCTATCCATGATATGAAGCATTTAAACACCAAAGAAAACAATAAATGATAGTTCTATTTTAATATATCCAAACGCATTCCCCCGCCGATAATTTTTAATCTGCCTCTTGGTATCTGGAGGGATAAGTTTGTCTTGAAAAAAATAGTACCGAAATTTCAAATACTCACTTAAATGCAACTCCGGTAGCCCTGCAGAGTAATGAATGAATTCTTATGCGTATGCATTTTTTGCATATTTCTCAACGCGAAATCATGATTGATTGTTATGTTGATAGCTGACAACTGCAAACTCCCCTATTGTCAACTCCCAACGTACCATCAATGACCGTTGTATAACATATTTGCATCCTTCCTGCAATTTTTTGCAGGGAATTTCAGCTTTATTATTAAACTTGGCTTTCGAATATCAACATTATTCTACTGCATGCTTAAATTTTTATAATATATATATATATATATATATATATATATATATATATATATATATATATATATATAGTTTTTACTTTGCACTTGATCTACATACAAGGCTTTTGCTGAAGTCAAGAGTAAAAATCATTTGATTTTAAAAACTGACGTGATTGAAAAAATACACCACTTAAAAGCAATTTTAATTTTTGTAGAGACTTGAACCAAGAACATGTTAGTTTGAATGTAGATCCAAATTAAAAAACATTTATAATAGGAGTAAAACATGTATAATAATAGTAAATAGGAGTGCAATCAAAAATTATTAAAGCTGTATCCAATGTATAACATTGTAAGGAAATATTATAAGAGTTTTTGTAAAAAACTCTTATATTACATACATGTACATAACGATGATGATTGTGATAATTACTTGTTTCAAGGTTTATTTTAAGGGTATTTGTAAGTAAATCTTAGAGTACATACATGTATAAAGGATGTTGATTGTGATACATATTTGTTTTGAGTCAATTCGATAATAAGAAATTTAACTTAATGAGTGTCTTATTTGTATGATACCAATGTGAATTTAAATATCCTTCTAACCATTTTAAGCAAAAAAAAAAAATGGATTAAAAATGTAAGTGAAACTATTCACGATTTTCATTGCTTTTTGATAAAATCCGAAAACCTAGCAATAATTTGCGGATCATTGTTGCAAGTGTTACTTTGAAATATTTGAGATAAACTTTATATTTCATGTTTGCAATACATTAGGAGTTTTCAAAGTAATCTCCTCAATGTATATCTGTAGGGCAGTGATTCTCAACCTGTGGGGCGCGCCCCCCTAGGGGGGCGCGAGAACACTAATGGGGGGGGGCGCGAGCATATCCAAGAGAAAATGTTATTTAAAAAAATTAATTAAGTGACTGAAAGGAAAGAACACACACACACACATACAAAACAAAATACATTTCGACATATTTAATAATTAACTTATTAAATTAAAACAACTTACTAAATTAAAAACAAATTTAATAATTATTAATGATTTCCTTGGGCCTGTCTTTCAGAGCAAAGTTTTTCGAAGGAGGGTTTAATATTAGAAATAGACACTCTCAGTTCTTTTTCTATATTTAGCTGAGATCTATATTTTGTCTTCAAAGAAGCCACCGCAGAAAATACAGTTTCACAAAGGTAAGATGTTGAAAATGGTAGTAGAATGCAAATTGCCCTTGTTTTTAGTGCAGAAAACTCATCATCCACTCCTGCCCAAAATTCAAAGAGTGATTTATAACTAAATTGTCTTTTGGTTTCGCCGCTTGCCGTGAAGTCTATGAAGGTTTCTTCCTCTTCGATTGAGAGTCCTTCAGGAGTATTTTGAAATGGATCCCTCACCCACTTGTAACTTGATATCAGTTTGTCGTCAGCAAGAAAGTACTTTTTAAAATTCTTTGCTAGCATTGCTAAATGATTTTCAATGGTTACAAAAACAACTTTTACATGTTGTTCTTCAGCCTTGTAAGTTTTAATACAATCATTCAAATTTGCAAACATTGTTAAGTTTTCTTGCTTTAAATTTCTGCTCCATAATTCCAATTTCCTACAAAAAGCATTAACTTTATCACTCGTATCCAATATATGTGTATTTGCTCCTTGCAGTTGAAGATTCAAGTTATTTAATTTCTCGAATATGTCGACCATGTAGCTCAATTTCAACACAAATAAACTATCGCGGAAATTCTCAGCTTCCAGTCTGTTTTCCTCTTCTAGGAAAACGGCGATTTCTTCTCTTAATTCATAAACACGTTGCAAAAATTTCCCTCGTGATAACCATCTTGCCTCGCAATAAAATAGTAACGCTGAATGTACTGCACCCATGTCTTTACAAAGTGCGGAAAAGATTCTTGATTTCAGGGGTCTCATTTTTATATAATTTACTACGGTTACAACCGTAGTTAACACAATATTCAAATCAGGACTCATTTCTTTGGAAGCCAAAGCTTCTCTGTGGATCATGCAATGTGTCCAGACGCACTGTAGGGATTTTTGTTTCACAAATGCTTGAATACTTTGGAATCTTCCTGACATAGAACGAGCACCATCCGTGCATATTCCGACGCAATTTTTCCATTCTATGTTTGCCTCGTTCATAAAATCATTTAAGATAGCAAATAAAGCGAGTGCTGTTGCTTTGAGTTCTATTGGTTTGCAGAAAAGTAATTCTTCTACTACTGACAAATCATCACAAAATCTAACATAGGCAATGAAATGAGCATCTTTATTACTATCTGTTGCCTCATCAAGTTGTATTGAAAACAATTTGTAACTCAACTTCGACAAAAGCTGACACTCTACATCTTCAGCTATATCAGCAATTCGACGGGCAACAGTATCATTTGAAAGAGGTATAGACTGCATTTGTTTTGAAAAATATTTTTCCAAACATAATTTCTACAATATCAATCGCGGCTGGCAAAATAAGCTCTTCTCCAATGGTGTGAGGCTTTTTACATCTGGCTATTTTATATGAAACTTTGTAAGAGGCAATTAAAGCTTTTTCATTCACAGACAAAGATTTTTAAGCAATTATTTTTGCTTTTCATATGATTTTAATTTTAATTCGAAGAATTCTCTGGGTTTGTTTACGTACGCACTATGAAGCGTTTCCAAATGTCGTTTAAGTTTATTAGGTTTCATGCTGTCTGCCGCCAACATTTTTGAGCAAATGATACTCAGGGGCCTTTCTTCTTCATTTACTTCAGTACTAGTGAACCCAAAATTTAAGTATTCTTGAGAATATTTTCTTGATTTTATTTTCGGAACCACGCTCATCTGTGTACTTGTTGATGCTTGTCTATCGTCTAATGCTCGCTTACGCCCGCTTAAAAAATTATCCATGATTCTGCATAAGTTTGCTGACGTAAATATTTAATACGGTGAATTGCAATTACACGAAAATATATATAATATACACATTCAGAATAGATTCAATAGCGATAGAAGGATCGACTCGAATGAGATTGTCTGGAATTGAAATTGGCGTCATAGAGCTTTCTACTTCTCCCTATAGAAAACATTTGTTCACATCTGCGCACACTTCTAGCTTAATTTTTTTCTGACTAGACAAATTCCAGACAAATCGAAACTTCTCGCGAAACCGTGAGAATGCCCGACATGGCGGGACGCAAGAGCAATAAAACAGCATAGGATTCTTGTTTTTTCAATGCTGAGGATCGGTGTTGCAAAATGTCAATAAATTTCGGTATTCTTGGTAATTTGTAAAGTTTAAAATTAAGGTTGTAGTGTAGGTTTAGCGCAAAATACTCAAAATACATTATTATTGTATATATTTTATTGTATGCGGTGGGGAGGGGGGGCGCGATGAAAATTATGATTGAAAATTGGGCCGTGAATACTAAAAGGTTGAGAAACACTGCTGTAGGGAAAATTTCTAGATATAATATTTAAAGTCATTCTTTTCTCTATTTGTTTATTTACTTTTTTAATTGATAAAAAAATATATGTAGATTCTTATTAATCTCCCCTGTTAGAATGAATAACATTACAAATTTAGTGAATCGCAAGCTTATACAATACTAAATATTCAACTATACAGACCAATTATGCAAACTTTATACAGTCATGGGGGCCGGTCTGGTTGAATCGGAAGGTAGTGAGTTCGAATTCCAATCAAAGATCCATCGTGTTAGCGACATACTTTAAAAAAGTCTGTCAAACAAAACTTCAGTTTTCATTTATTCAATACACCGTAAAAGAAATGAGTTATTTAAATTTATTTTAAATTCTCTTTTTTATGTAAAAAAAGTAACTCCATTATACTTTACGATCATTCTTGATTTCCTGATCATTCTTAAGAATTTACATGAATTTCTCCCTAAGAAAAAGATTTACTTCACTGTTTACAGTTGATTTTTTATCACATTTCCCTTCAATAATCTAACTGATCAGATTTGGCTGTCTACGCCAATATTACTTCTTAGAATGGCGATGCTCTTGCGTCAAAAATAAAGAATCTGAAATTTTTCTTAAAAAAAAGATTCAGGTAGATTTACCATTAAATTATTTACATTTAAGTTTAGTTTATAACAAATTTGCTATTATTGACAGTCGATCGCAAACAAATGGAAAAGATGGTGAAATGTTGTCACAAAAGGAAGACAAAGTGTTTCCCACTTTAAAAGATGGATATCATTAAAATTCTTCAAGCAAAAAATCGGAAGCAAAAGTAAACAGTAAATGAAATTTGACGTCAGACAAAAAGTCATTAATCGTGAATATTTGTACTGAATTATTCACATAAATTTGCAGTCAAATCATGAATATTTTTACTGTAAATTTGATATAAGCATCAAACAAAAAGAAAAAATGTATGTAGTCATGAATTGTAACTTAAAAGAGATTTTAAGAAGAATTTATCTAACATTATTTTGTAGATACCGGTAATCTCTTTCTAAAGAAAGTTCCAAGTTTTTCTGCAGAATGTTGGTAGAAATTGGGTGATATGAATCTTTTATCTTATATATTATTTATGTCACTATTATTTTTAAAAAAAATTGTTGCAGCGTGACTCTGCCAGTTTCCTTCAAAACAATAAAAACTGTCAATGTACAAAGTTGCAATTATTAAGAACTGAATAAGTTGTATTTACAAGCTACTCCTTATTGTGATTTATTGGTTATTAGGTATGGTTATATATTCCAAATGATTATAAATGGTAAATAGTGTTAAAAGTAAATTCCGAATTGTTACAAACAATGATGACTGCAGTGCGTATCGAACCTATGATCTGTTGAATTGAATCCAAGAAACCTATATTTCATCTACCGTTTCGGAAGATGGGATTTTGAAAATCCACTGTCGATTGTTTCGTTAGACTTCCTTAATCTAATCAGAAATCACTGTTTGAGTGGACTAATATTTTCAAATTTCTGTACATTTGTGAGTGGGGAGAAATATAATGCCAGTCTTATCCTTGTCACTTGGCCATAGTTTGAAATAATGAGGCATTTTTTTGCTGATGAAACTTGAAAGATGTTAATCAAATGGTACTATCAGCCTTCTTCAAATCATGACCAAACTGGCACCTGAATAATTAGCACTCCTCCTTAAAATTTTAACAATAAGTGAGTTCGAATATCCTCTTAGACATGGATGTTTGTATTGATTCCGACTCTATTCAGAAATGCAGGTTCTTATTTAACTTTCCATCCTGTGCAAAAAGTGACTGTACAACTATAGAATAAACTTAACAATTTGTTACAACACGTATACCTATTACACACACAATAAATATTATGAGCATCCTGTGGTTTTATTTTTTTCCAAATTACTTCTTTTTGTCTTAGAATAATTGGGAAAAAAAATTTTTTTTTTTGCTTTCTCATCATAGGCAGAGAGATTTATGTATCCTTTTATATATATATATACTACCTGCATTTAGTTGAAATGATCATGGAAATCTATTCAAATGATCATATTTAGTTTCTACACTTCATTATTTACAAATATTTCTATAATGAAGTCTATATGATGTCTGAATACTAGTAAAACAATGCTACACATCATATCAGTTAAATATTTTACCTTTTATATTATCAAACTTCAATTTATTTATTATGATGAATTATATTTTAATTTTATTATTCTATCAGCTTGACTCTTTTTAATTTCTAGATAACCCAAATCTGTAAATAGTGCGATTTTATTTTTTTATAATTTTAAAAAGTCTAGCTTAAAAATTTTTTCTCTAAATCGTAATTGTATCCATTTTTTTATTATATACAAAATCATACTTTGTACATAATCATATGGATATTATTACGATTATTCTATAAATGCAGTGATATTTCAGATAGATAATTTAAATAAAATTAAAATAATTGAATAAAATTTTAACATGCACAAACATATGTTAGAATACTTGATTTATTTTTTACATTAGCAAATTTTTAAAAAAACCTTAATATTTTATGTATAATCATTTTGAATAAAACAAAGAATAAGGTTCAAATTAATAATATTTCATATCAGATAAAATATCTGATAAATCTTTATCATTTTAATATGTATATAATTATGAATATGTTTTTAAATTAATGATATTTAACAACAGATAGCTTACATATAAAAGGTTTTACAATTTTTTTAATAAAAATTTTTACGTAATTTCAAACATTTTTACAAAAAATTTGAACTGTCTTAAAAAATCTATTTTCATGATAGAAAAAAAAACTTTTTAGATGATAAAGGTGAGCTTAAAAATAAGTAAATATTAGTAAATATATATTTCAATATTTACTTACTTTTAAGCTCCCCTTAAATAAAAATAAAGTTTCAATAAATATTAGTAAATATTTCAATAAATATTTACTAATATTTATTGAAACTTTATATTTAAGCTTTTGCAAGTGATTACATGAATAATTATAATACGTTTGCAGAATCAAAAAGCATATTTATTACTTAAAGTTAACTTCAAATAATATTTAAACTATTTTGACACATTTTTTTTAATTAAATGTACTTAATTACATAAATAATTAACCCAGAAATTTCTTATAGTTTTAAATTTATTCTTAGTTTTGGAAAGTTTTTCCTGTTACATTTAAATTTCAAATCGATGTTTTTTGTTATTAAGATTAACATTTTAAATAAATTTAATTTAAGATAAAATTTTATTGAAAACTTAATGTGTTAATGCAAATAAATATACAAGCTAGCAAGTTGGTTAATTTCCGTTTTGTATTTACTTTTTGCATGTGATCAATTACTAAGCACTCATTTTGAACTGGGAATCAAAATTGTAGAATGTTAAACTACTGATCAGAATATTGATCATTTAGCTGCTTATTTGGAAGAATATATAATTGATTTGTCATCATAAAGTCTTAATTTTTGCAATTAACATTAATAACATTATCTTACTGTAAAAATTCTATTTTTATAAAAACTGGGGTAAATGATAAAAAAATCAAATTAATGATGCTCTAATATGCTATATTACGTGTATGAAATGTACTATGCTACAGTTTATTTGTTTTTAAATCAAATAACTAATCATCTGAAACATATTAAAAACCTTATTAAGGAACATTAAGAATTATCACCGAAATTTGCATCTCAAAATTAATAGGTATTATTTTCTATTTTAAGATTACTTTCTTTTCTTTGCCTATTTAACCCACTAACCTACTGTGACATCAGAGATATTTCCAATTCGATATCAAAAACTGATTTAATCGATCCCTTTATCAGCGTCCTTGATCAATTTATTATTATATTGTAGTAGTTTACTGCGCAGGAAAAAAAACAAACAAACAACAACTCGTTTTTCTTCCACAAATCAACATTCGAATTAGAAAATGTAAACACTCTACTCACAGATTAAGGAGGTAATCAAGTAGTAAAAATCGATTTAATACTTCAGTGGAATTTTGCGGCTATAATGAATTCAGTGAAGAGTTTATATTGAACTTCAATGATTTATTTGAAAGTGAGGTTTATCATATAAACAAAATATCAACGATGTGTGACCACGAGAATGCTACGTAAAATAGTTCATTTTTCCATGTTACTAAGTAAACATGCTGTTCTTTTATTTATTAAAGTTTACTTAAGAGTTCTGATATTTTCTGAGCTGAACATGAGAAATAAAAATAGCTGTAGAAATAGCCATGAATATTTTTTTTCTGTGTAATTCAACTAATTACTTCTCCTGTTTCTAATTAATTGAAAACTTTTGTTTAAAGTAGATCTTATCAATTCTTGCTATCAAAGGTTTCTTTTCTGAAAATTAGTTTTAAAAATAAATAACAAGTACTTTTACATGATATTTGAAACAAATGATTTCACCGGGCTTAACTTTAAATAAAGCGAAATGAGCAACTTAATCCATGAATTTGCATATGCACGTTGCTATATATATATATATATATATATATATATATATATATATATATGAGGGGTGGCCAAACTTTTGGGATCCGGGCTCTACTTCACATTTAAAAAATCGAAGGTGGTCTACCAATGGCAGAGCTAAATTAACGTATATATTTATTTTCGGTAGCAAGAAAAAATAAGTTATAAAATAAGGTAAGTTATGTAATTTTTCTAAAACAAAACTTAATACTTACAAAATAAAAATTTACTGACGAAAATAATCAAAGTATTCATATATCAAAAACTGACCATTCTATTCACTTCTTTTAGTTGAAATTTGGCACTGTTATCTGCGACAAAGTTATTATATTGTAGCTGGAACGAGCACATTGCAATGCGTAAACACGAAATTAAATGTTCATCTGTTAAACGCGACCGACGTTTGGTTTTTATGGCGTTCATGGTTGAAAAAACAGATTCGCAAAAATACTTCGATCCAAAGTATGATTTCAAATACAAAATCAATTTGTAAATACTTGGAAACGTTTCCTCAAAAATTAATTTCCAAAAATCAGTATCGCTAAATATGCTCTGGATCTAAGAAATATATCGCATCTTAATTTAATAATTTCTTCCTCGACCGTGATTGATGTGATATCTATTAAATGTCCTATTTTTTCGGATACTCCATCAATGTTGACATTTTCATTAAATGGAAATATCATAAAATTGAGTATTTCTTTCAGCCTAATTAAGTGAGCGAATCTTCTTTCAAATTCTTCAAACAAAACAAGTAAGCATTAAATTAAGCGAAATCTTTGAAGTCTCGGTTTGGATTATGGATGCACTATTCCTCCATGTTTTCGAAGTTTCTCAATTCATGTTTTCTTAATTGAGATGCATATCTTTCTATAGTTTTTTTT
>JAPDSC010160778.1:0-14548 GCA_026290005.1 Latrodectus geometricus
ATTTATTATCTGATTTGGTATCAAATTATATAAAATATTAAATTTGTAAAACAAATTCTATAAAATATGTTTAAATTTTGTTATATAGAAATATTTAAAATATAGTGTTTTTCCTTTTAGATATAAAAGTACAAAATGATTGAATTGTAAAGGAAACTTATTTTGATAATTTTAAGCAGTATTTGAAATAAAATGTATGAAGCTAAATTTTTTATTAAATAGCATTTTAAAGCAATGATACTTTTAAATATTATTTAAAATTAAATTTTAATTTTTTAAGCATTTAAAACAATAGCAAGTTTGATTTTAATTATGTATTTAGTTAAAAAAAAAAAAAAAAAAGTCGGAAAATTAGTTTATGTGTTGATTAAAAATGCTAAAAAGATATCCAAGTTACAATTTTTAACTTGTTGATCAACAATATTAAAAAGATATCCAAGTTACAATTTTTAACTTCAAATTTCTATTTCAGGGGTGGAAATCTGCGTGAAGAATGGGAGCGTTGGGCCACATTCTGTGCTGTCCTGTGGACTGTGTATGTATTTGCAGAACAGCAAACTGTGTCATTGATGATGGTGATCAAGTCTTCATACACTGCTTTCATTACCAGCATTTATATTCTCATTGTTTATATAACATTTGCAAGTGGAACTGTTAGGTAAGAAAACATTAAACAAATAATAATAATATAAAAGCCACGGAATGATCTTTTTTTCTCTGTCTAAAAAATAATTTTTCAATGATTGCTTAATCTACATTGAAATAGTTTCGTAATAATCAACAAGTTTTATTAAATATTTGAAATATATATTTTTTCACATAATCTTAAATTGAATATCGGTTACATAGAGAGAAATCTGAACTTCAGTGTTAATTTTAGGTAAAACTTACAGTTTAAGTAAATTTTCGGCAATTTTTTTTATTAAATTGAAATTTATTGGAATTTGAAATTTATTGAAAACTTTAATGTGAGGAAACTGGTAGCAATATTCAATTTTCAAAATTATACGATATATTTCTTTTATAACTTTTTTTAATAAGTTTATTTTTCAAATACAATGTGATTATTACAGCATATCGTTTAAGATAAATTTAAACTTCATATTGTGAAAATTTTTAAACTGAATTTTCAACTTAACATTATTGATTACAAAGAAACCTGAAGGAAACTGGCAAGGGTTCAATAAAGACAAGTTATAAAAAAAATTTTTTGGGAGAAGTACAATAATGAAAGCTTACTTTTTACGTTTTTATCTATTATTCTGGTTTTTGAATTTTGAATTTGTTTTTTCGTTATAGGTAAAAAAGAAGAGAGGAATGAAATTTAACTCTTAAATTTAAGTCGTGAAAATTTTCAAAATTCAAGTTGAAAGATTGAACAAAACCTAATCAATTGAAATATTTTATTTATAATCAAATTTACAATCAATTGATAGTCTAAAAAAAGGAGTCGTTGAATAATAAACCCAGTCTGATATCCTTGGAGGCATTAGAATTTTAACTATGCGCTACGAATAAATTTCCTTTGTTTTTAGAAAATCCTAATTTTTTTTTTAAATTGTGAATTTAATGTTACTATAAAAGGCATAAGAATCATATTTATATACTGTGGAATAACACGTTATTAGTATGTCAGCTTTAGAGTTTTTTTTTCCGAGCTGGCAGCCAAATGCTGAGCGCTCATGCCTTCAGTTTAACAGTTTGTCACTTCGAATCCCACCTTGGGCTTGGCATTCTATAGTAATTCAGAAATCACTTTAACATGTCAATCTATCTAATTAGCCCTCTTATGCAAAAATGGCCGTTGAGAGAGACAAAACATCAAACCAATAAAGTACTTCATACATATATCATTTATAAAACTTTGTAGATACAGCTTATCAGGTGTATAGTGATCCAATTTTCTATAAATTAAAAATATCCTTCCTAAAATCATTTTATTTAAAAAATATTGTCTTCTTAATAAATCAACTTAATTTGTTTCCAAAATTGTTTTGCAAATAAAATATTAGTTTGGGGAAAAATAAATCCATTATTTTTACGTGAACTTTATGTAACTTCTTTTGGATTCACTTTGTAAAAAGGTTTAAAACAGCTTTCAAGTAGATTTTTAAGGTCTTGCGCGTTACGACTGCTGACATGCGGTTAACTTCGATCATTTTTGATATTTTATAGACATTTTCGACGATGCTGTATCCACATGCGAGGTGCATCTCTAACATCAAAAATACCCGAACGGAATCGACGAAACAAAAAGTGTACGTAACTGGTTGTTAGTATTATATAGGACGATAAACACCTTTCACAATTTTAGCCACCTGGCTATCTTTTTCGCCGTCACAAGAGAAGAACGAAAATGTATCGAATTTTCTGTTTGTTGTCTTCCATTTTTAAAACTTTGAACTCGTAACTGAATTAATCAAACAAAAAACCGCAAGAGGATATTTTAGTGTCAAATGTCACCTTTCCAACGAGCATAAATCTGAAATTGTTTGATATATACCTGACATGATATCGATCACTACAGACGTCTACCGAAAAAATAATGGATTACTTTTCCCCCAATCTAATATTAACTATGTTTATGGTTCCTATATTTCCATATTTCATAAATATTGGTAGCTAAAAATTAAAAAAACTTTTTCACTCAAATGTGTTACTTATTCGGAAAACATTTTCTAAATACGTATTCGAAATCAGAAAAAGCCTCTATTCCATAATTGAGTTGGATAAATGGTTTTTCTGTTCCATTTCAGAAATCTCACGACCTTACCCGAAGGCTTCTACTACATGACCTACGGCGTTATTTACCGATACGCAGGTGCATTTCTGCAAGAGAATGAATTTTCGGAAAATCCGCGGTTGGATCGGGCCAACTACTTAAATGGATCGGAGGCCCTGCCCTGCTCCACCAATATACCAGGAAGATGCGTGTATGTGGATGGAAACCATTATCTCCTTCAGAAGTACCCCAACAGCGGCAAGATCGATGACTCTGATCTTCAGTACTGGATGAACTTTGGCCTTTGCTTCGTCTTCGTTGGTGGAATGTGGCTGCTAAACACGATATTGCACTTAGTGCCCTTACCTGCTTTTATTAAAACAAAGTTCAGGAACTGATGATGTACTGTGAGTTTTTAAAATGTCAGGGAACTGATGATGTTCTGTGAGTTTTTAAAATGTGTGTGACAGTATGTTTTGTATTTAAAAAAAATTTTACCAATAAAATTAAATATTTTTAATATAAAACTAAATATTATGTTTGCTGATGTGTTGTATTTTTTTTATTCTGAAAATTTATGTAAAAAAATTAGATCTGTACTTTAAAAAGTAAGTTAGGGTTTTTCCTTTTAATATTAGTTTGAAAAGATCTTATATTCTACTGAATGTAAGAGGTGAAAATGAATTTTGAATATAGTTTTTGATACGTACATAAGTTTTTTAAATCTTATTCAACTGGCAGAGTGAAAAAACAAATGACTAAAACTACTTTTTCTTCAAGTGTTTCTCGATTTTAAAAAATAAAATAATTGAGTACTGATTTTTCATGCTATGCAAGATGTTTTTAAAGGTTTTTTTTTTTTTTTTTTTTAATCAATATTGTCTAATAGACACGAAAACAACACTAAATAGAACTACTGTATCTGAAGAGCTTGCTAAAATTAATAACAACCATCACGTGATACCTCTATGACTGATCTCAAATTTTCCTAAGATACATTAGAGCCCAAGAGCAATCTGTAAAGTAATATTCCTGAAATTCACTTAAGGTTTAATAAGTTCAAATTTAAAGCAACAAATTTAAAATTATTTTTTTAAACTTTTTATTTAAAAATATTTTATGAGAAGTGTTATCTATGTGCACGATTTATTAACATATTTTATTAATATTTAAGAAATACACATGTGAAAATGAAGCAGTATATATAATATTAAAGTAGGATTTATTTGGATACCAAAGGTAAATAAGATATAAATATGCATGAGAAAAAGTTTACAGAGAAAAGCTTTTGAAAATTAGCAATTTTCTATCTGGCTTATGAAGTTCAAATTATAGAAGAGAATTAACATTTGACTTAAAACTCTTGTAAATGCTGTCAACTTGTTTTAATAAATATCGCAATATTCGAGCTTACTAAAAAATTACTTTTCAATGTTTACATTTGAAGTTATTTTTGAGAAGTGTATAAAGGTATGTAAAACATTTAACTATATTTTTTTATTTTGAAGCCCAACATAATATATTTTTATATAAACAATCAAATTCTTAATCATAAATATACGAAATGAAAATCTAAATTAGTTTGGAATTTATAATTTCAAAAATTTCTTCAAGGTGTTCTTTGTATAGCAAAAAATATGTTAATATTACATCTGACATTACCACTGACAATTCCAATTTTTAACTCTAGCATTAAAATACATACAGAATATCTAAGCAAAATCCCCAATATTAATGTTTCCTTAATTTTATTAATGTCGCAATAATTGTGTGATACAAAATAAAATTAGGTTAAAGTTTTTCTTTAATTTATAATTCTTTTTAAGAAGATTGTATGAAGAACTCTTTCTATTATAATAAAGAATTTAATTTTTGCCTAAAATTATTGTTCTATGCTTTTCATAATTATCTTTTATTATTTGAAACAGGAAAAAAAACTCGCAAAAAATGTCTAAAACGTAATTATAATAAAAATAACAAGTGATGAAAAACAATTTTATTTTTGGAATAAATCAAAAATTCAAATATTTAAAGATTTTATCAGACCATATTGTTTGAATTTGCTAGTATTTTTGTGTCTAAATAGCTTCGTAGGAAAATGTTATATATTTGAAAGAATAAAATTAAACATTTCTTACTAAATTAATTTCTGTTAATTGAGTAATTATAAATAGAAAATCTTAAATTATATTGTTTGTATTTAAGAATATGCGATGTTTGAAGAAAAATAACTGACAATATTTTATCAAAGAACTTTTGATAAATTGTTAAACATTAATAAAAATATCTGTCAAAAAGTAGTGTCAGGGTTTTTAGGATTTAAAACGTATTATATGTTCTTTAGAAAGCCAATTTTTGAAGGTTTAAAAATAGCTTTCTATATTAAACAATTTAAATTTGAAATTTTTAATTATTAAGTATTTACTGCTATTTCACTTGCAAATTGAACTATTTTATAAATGTTATTTAAAGTTTTTGAAAAATTTGAATAGTTTCGTGAATATAACTTTACACATTAAACTTTCAATCACTTACAAATATTTTAAAAATTTGATGCGATGTCCCTGCATTTCTTTTTTCTGATATTTTGGAGAGTTATAAAAATATTTATTTTGTGTTTAAATAAACAATATTTAAAAGTAAATAAAAATTTGCAAAAATGAAAAAGGTTTCTCTGAGCCAATTTTTAAAGTTTTGTAGTATCAAAATATTGACAAATGATTTTGAATTCATTCTATTTTCTTGAAGTGTTAATAGTTATAATTTTCATAAAAAAACGCATGTACATAGAGTTATCCAGTTCACCTATCATCTAAAAATTAGACGAATGCTATATTGTTCAGAAATTTATTTCAAAATTAAGTTTTTTATATTAAATCTTTTCGCGTAAAACAGTTTCCATACCAATCACTTTAAAAAAAGAGAAAGAAATCGTAATTATATTGAGTATTTTTTAAATCCTATTGAATTAGATCCATACAAATTAAAGCATTCTTCACATTTTTATAGAAGAATTAGTTGCTATGCAAGTACATATTGCAGTATCAAATGTAGTTTGACGTATCACTGATGTATGTCACAATCAGATCTTTTTAAAGTGAAATATATTGCAGTTAAATTTGACTTTACTGGACTTCCTATTCATTCATGCAAGGATGAAATTTGTTTCTTCAGTCAAAAATATTTAAGTGATAAATATTTGTATATTTAAACTTTAATAACAATCTGTTAAACTAGAATTTAGCTTCGTAAAATGTAAGATTTTCTCAGTAAGAAAAATATTCCGTGAATCAATTCTGGATGTTAAGAAGTAATCTTGTTCATAATTTATTTTGTGTTCGGAAAAAATAAATACTAATGTCCAACCAATTATATTTTAACGAGTGAATTTGTTCCTAGTGAAAATTGGAATTATCTCTCAAACCTCAGTTTAAGATATTTCAATTTTCTAAAAATGCATTATTCGTGTTAGTTTCTCTTTTTGATGATACCAATAAAATTACAGAATTTACTAAGCAATTTTTCACCTTTATTTGAAAAGAAATCTTTGTTAGGTGAAGTGAATGCTAGGGAAGGAGTTAATAGAATCGTTTTTCTTTTCCATTGACGTAACTACAGGTATATCGACTTGACCTAACTTATTTTGAGATTCTAAACTGAGTTTTTAATATGTGCTTACTAAAAATAGCACTTAATGAAACTTTTAATGAAAATCAAACTTAATATCATTTACAGATGTAATCATTTCATACAATATCTTTGAATTATCAACAAATTTCAGAAAATTTAATTATTTGTTGTTTATTTATAAATAGGGTTATTTTGTTATATCTTTTACATAGACTTTAAAGCATTAAAATGTATAAAACTTCAATTTTCTTCTAAAGATTTCCTTAACTTTTAGATTAGCATAGATTTTAGATCATCAGTTTAAAAATTCTTTATTTTGTGACATAATTCATAGCTTTGGAAAACATTTAGTTACGTTAAATTATATGTTTGAACTACAGTTGAAAAAGTTTTCACTATTAAACCTAAATTAAACAATCACAAGCTATCGACAGAAATGGAATAAATATTCAGCTCTGGAAACAAAACATGACATTTTGTGTCCCGTATTATTTACATTTAAACATCTTGATCTGTATCTTCTTCAGACCACTTGTATTCTTCATCTAAAAGGTAATTTATATTTAGAAATTATTATTAAAAGTTATGATTAAAATAATTTTTATTATATCAGTATAAATGTAATTTTATTTTCTTAAATTGTATTTAAAATAATTAAGATAATTTGATTTCAGCATGATGAATTTCATGTTTCATTAAGAAATTTTTTCAATAACTCTTTCAACAGGACATTTCATATCTAAATGATGTGCCATAATATACAAATAATTTCCTTATTACAATAAAAAGAAATTTATATTGTTTTGAAGGTGATTGATATAAACCTAAAAAGTCACTGTTAGAAAGCTTAGTGATGAATGTATTTAGCACAAGAAAGTAAGAAATCTGCCATTAGGAAAATTAAAGGGAAAATTCAATCAAGTTCATAGCAGTATTTTATAATTTGTTTAATGGTAATTGAAACTTAATAGAAATAATAAAGTTTGTAACTTAAAAATGTCTCTGAGTTTCTAGTATTTTAAAATTGTAAAATAATTTATATAGTTTCGTATACAAGTGCACTCCAAATGTTAAGGTACAACATGTTTTTTGAAGCTCATCATAAAAAAATGGTACAGACTTGAAAAAAATTATAGTTTATAGAAATGATAAAAACAAACTTATGCAAATTTATGAAAAAATGTTTGCTACCACTTTTTTTTGATAGAAAAGAACAGGTATACATGACTGAGAGAAAAATATGTAATTATCAGTCTTTTGCAATTACTCTTGTAAATTTTATTGGATTTCAATTTTTGTTAGCAGATTAATTGACAATAATTGGTGGTTTTTTCTGCAATGTCTGAGAGAAGCAGTTTGTCCAATTCATTAGGGTGGCAAGTACTTGGACAGATGTTATTAGGGATGTCGCAAACTGATGCTGGTAGGCGCCTGAATGTGTCTCGCTGTTGTGTTCCACTGTCTCTGGAACCAATATCAAGCCAAAGCTTCTGTTCCAGAAGATGTGTTCCAAGTCAACTACTACAACACCTGCAGAAGACTGTTTTTAGTTCTTTCATCCCGAAAGAGAAGAAGCCTTTCTGTGCCGAAACTTGTTGCAGACCCTTCTGAAGCATCAGGGAGAAGAATATCCGCTAGTACTGTGCCTGTAATTTGAGTTATACCATGTATCTCTCTATGCAAAGAAACTAGATGTGTGTGTTCCTCTCACCGGATGACGTGAACACGTTTTCTGGACCAGATGGCAATGAGTTTTTATACTTTTTACTGAATAGTCCGGATTCATACGGAAATGGGATGCAAGAATAGTGCTGATCTGGACATAATAAAGAACCTGATGTAATCAGTCCAACACTGCAGAAAGACACGGTGCTAAAGTAATGGTTTGGGCAGGAATCTCACTTGGTGGTCATATTGACCTGCATGTGATCTAGAGAAGAATTGTGACAGGTGTGACATATCAGGATGTGATATTCTTGATCCAAACGATCCCCTATATGCGGGTGCAATTGACAATTATTTCATTCTGATGAGTGATAACGCACGACCTCATCAAACTGTAGTTAGTGAGGAATATCTTGAGGATCTAGCTATGGAGCAAATGGAATGGCCAGCTCAATCTCTAGATCTTAATCCAATAGAGAATCTGCTGGACTATCTCGGTAGACATATTGCAGAACTAAATCCTTTTCCAAAGTTTTTAGGAAAGCTGATAAACAGTTCATTTTGTATCTGGTTTACGCTTCCCATTTCAGTAACCAACAACTTATGACAGCATGAAAAGTTAACCCTTCTTTGCATGATTTTTTCTTTATTGGAGAAATAAATAAAGTTGATATAATTCATGTTCAAAATTAAAGGAAAAAGGGTTAAAAAATCTTAGTATATATTTATAGTATAAATTTAGCAAAAAACAATATGCTAAAAATTTCCATCATCATCCAAAGTTAGATCATTAGCTTAGTACTAAATAGAAATAAAAGAGGAAAATAACAGAAACACGTGTTACAAACCTTTCTTCCACTCATTTTCAATTTTTTAGCAATAGAAACTCTAATATAATAAAACAAAATTATAAACGAAATCATACGTTTATTGCAACTACAACAAACAGCGGAATGCAGGGCCGGCGCTAGGGGTGGGCAAGCCGGACCCCTGCCCGGGGCGGCAACCTTAGAGGGCGGCAAATTGGCCCTAAAATTAAATTTCTCAAACTTTTAAACATTTTCTCTTTCTAAAATAATTGAGTTTTGATCCATGATATACTAAACTTTTTTGTTTAAAATGAATCATATTTTTATGCATTAAGATATTTGGAATCAAACCCCTAACACCCTGTATATATATAGGGTGTTTTTTAAAAATACAGCAAAAATTTGTTTCGAAGATACAGGGCGAACAAAATTTTTGACAATATAACAACATTTTATTACTAAAAATTACAGGTAAAGTTTTTTAATCTACAAGAACTGTTGAAAATAATGACCTCCAGCTAGAATAAGAATGCAAGAAATTTAATGATTTTAAAAATTATAAAAATGGATTTGACGAAAACTATGTTCGCCCTGTATCTTCGAAACAAAGCGGGTTCACAAAAATTATCAAAAAACAAAATATTCTTAGAATAGTCCAGGGAACAAACCCTTGTGTTTTTGGCGTATGTTTAATAAACACCCTGTATATATTAATAATGTATGAACTTTTAACTATTTGAAGTGTCAAATTATTTCAAATGCAAGAGTGGAGTCAAAATGGAGAATTTTTTTACGCTCCACAACTACCGAGGATCGACTAAACGGCTTAAAAACAATAGCCGTCGAACATGACCTGGCTGAAAAAATTAATGTTAAAGAAATTATAAAACAATTTTCAGAATTAAAAGTGAGAAAAAAAAACACTTTTAATTTCAACTTTCGGATTAAATGTATTTTTAATATGTAATAAAGTTTTAATATTTAGTGGTTTTATAATTTGTTTTACTTTTTTTTTAAATATCTGTTCTGTATTTTATAATTATGCACCAGAAATAACTCTTTCCTTTTTTTCTGCGCAACCCTAATTTTAATTTAGTGCCAAAAACATAAATAAATAAATTAGTAATTTTTTGTTAATCAAAACTTCAACATTGCTGATGATTGCATTTTTTTACTCGTTTTATTTTACCATTAATCGTGGAAAGGGTTTAGGTTATCTCTTTTAATTTTTGTTATAAAGAGGCGGCATTTTACCTCTTTGCCCGAGGCGGCGAAGTTGCTAGCGCCGGCCCTACGGAATGAGACAACTTTAAGCTCGTTTCACTGATAATGACACATGTTTATTTTTGACAGCTATGTTTCTTTTTATGCAATGGACATTAAAAAGGTATCCAAACACGATCAACTTAAAGTGAACTTGTTCTTTTATATAATTTTTGGGCATTATAAGTTATGATGGAAATTTCCACCATTATGCAAAGAAGGGTTAATTCCACCATTGCATTCGGGCTTGGAATATGCCTATTCCTTATCAAAACTCCTTTTGTCATATTTCTATGATATTTTACTCCATAAAACTGTGATTATTATTTTTTCCCAGAATAAGCTTTACCAGCAAAATTGCTATTTTTTTTAAAAATCATATAAGCTTTACTTTATTGCAAACTTCTATGCTGCAATCAATACAATTCTGTTTTGTGCATATGTCATCAAAATTTGGTGTTTCTACATTTGTTCATTTGCAAATAAGGCTAAAAGAAATGGCTGTTCCTTAACTTTTGGATGCCAAGTATATGACAAAGAAAAAAACATTTCAATGTCAAAACTTATATAGATAAAAATTTGAATATTTTCAACTCATTTAACATTTAATAATCTGCTATAAAAAAAATTCCTGGGATGTTTTAGGCGTTTCAGGATCATTTATTACAAAGTTTAAAAATGTGTGATGCATTATTTATGCAGAAATTATATTTATTTAAAAATATTTATTATGAAAAAATTATTTGATTTATATAAAATTTATTTTCATTGTTTTTCTAATAATTATTCTTTTTCTAAAATATTTAAATTATAATAAAAGCATTATTGCAAAATGTGGTCTTTAATTTTAAGCAATAAAGTTTCTTTTTTTAAGTTACCAGGGACGTTTATCGTTTTAATCGCGTTGCTATAAATTACTTTTTAAATCATTTAAAGCAAGCTAAACAAGGTTTAAATTATATATTTTTTATGTTTTTCAAATAAATAAAGTTTGAATATTTTAACAGAATGAAGTGTTAGGTTAGCAAAATATTTTGGCAATAGAAAAGATTGGATATCAACGAATTTTACAGTTCCATAATAAATTTGATTTTTATAACTGCTAATAATATTTATTTGCAAAGTTATGATTTCTTATAAATAAATAATTAAAAGAGTGGACTTAATAAATATTTTAATAACACAGTGTTCTTGTAAAACTAAGTAAATGACCATGTGTCTCCAAATAGCTTAGTTATAAAGAACATTTTAGAAGTACTTAGAAAAATAAAAAAAAATCTCACCATTATCATAACAATTATAAAGCTTTTTTAGTTTCAAAATATCCATCTGGCTGAGACCTCTCCTTTGACCAATTTCTACACCCTTTTTTAAAGGTACAATCGTAGGTAAAGTTTTATTTTTGGAAAAGAAATTGGTACCATAATGCATGACTGAACCGTAATCATAGCCAAAACCAAAACTTTGAACAGATTCCCAGCTATACTTTCGAAACTGAATTAGCTTTCCTGAAATATAAAAGAGAATACTGTTATTCAAATTTCTATTAATTGTTAAGTGATTGGGAAAATGCTTTAGTTGTGATGGGAATTAAATATAATAGATAATATTTGGGTATATTGTTTGCCTTAAACAATGGAAATGATATCAATTTATTTATGTTTGTAATTCGTTTAGGTTTATTTTAGCCGAATAAAATTAATTTCATAATCGTAATTAATTCATTTTACTCCAAATTTGACATTTCTTTAAAGCATCGTAAAATTTTTCACTTTTTGAAAATTATATTTAATTATTTTCAAAAGTAATTTAATAATTTTTTTAGTAAAGTATCACATCGTATGTTGAAAATTATCTCTGGGATTTCATATCTGCATTTTTGAAAAAATCAAATTAAGGCAAACAAGTTTTTATGTTCTAAAACCTTAATTTATTGATGTAGAAAATATTGCTTATTTTAATGTTTCTTATTTACGTGAAATATGCTCCAAAACTTTTAAAATTAATGCTGATTTTTCAATTTTTCTTCAAATGTTTAAGGAAATGCTACAGTAATAACCATGGGAAAAAACATTACAACCTAATTTAATTCACATATCCACAAAGTTTACTAATATATTTATAATTTAAACTTGCAAAATATTATTTTATGAATATTTTTTACATAAACTGCTTTGCACAAAACATTAATTTCTTTAAAGATAGCTCTTAGCACTTCTTAATTTATTTTAAAAAATAAAAAACCTCATGAAATTTCTGTAAACATGTTTGATGAGAAAAACAATGAAAAATAACAAAATTGTTAAAAAATATTGATAGTTCCAACCTTTCATGATATTTTCTTCTATTATTTTCACATACTTGTCCCTGTCAGGTCTGTTGTGTTCGTGAACGAAGCCAAGAATGTGCATGGTTTCGTGCAAAATTATTCCTTGTTTCAGGAAACATTCATTTCTCAATTCCATCAAAGTCTTATTATCATCCGGATTTTTTCCGATCATTGACCTACACCTAGAAGAAAATGCTAATTTCAATATCAATACCCAGACAAAAAATAATTTACTTTAATAATATACAAATGTAATTCATGTATTTATGCATGCGCGCGTGTGTAGTCAAGGAGTTGCCAAATCTTGTTTGATGAAATTCTCTAAACTCCAAGCATAACTTACCAAATTACGTTCACCTAGTCACCCTGCACAGTAGTAAAAAATTATTAATAAACTCAAATTATTATAAATTTAAATGAGATTAAGCAAACTCTTAATAGACAGAGAATTAAGGTTTGTTAAGTGCTTTAACAATGGGATGTCAATTTTAATGAAAAATTACTTTAAAAGTAATTTTATTATGTATTTTATTATATTATAATCTTAGCTATTTCTCTTGGTATAGAGGTCAACATTAAGCATTTTGAATATTTTTATAATATTTTAGAGTAAATTACATTTTGATAAAAAATTAGCTAAAAAACTAGTTATTTAAGAAGATATTTGAGTGCAAAATTCAAAGCAATAGAATAAAAAATTCGTTCAAATTCAATTATGCTAAAAAAATTTAGTTGAATTAAAATTAAAGTGAAGCAGAACATATTTCATTAGTTTTACCAAAATCAGTATTTTAAAGTCTTAAAAAATTTCACAAATTTTCATTAATTGATTAAAAACATCTATTCATTCTTTATTGTAAATGATTAATTTGAAATCATTGGAATTTTTCTTTTATATTTGTGATTAATATTTTTTTAAGCATCAAACATTTCTTTTCCTTTACACTTTTATTTGCATATACTTTATATTTATCTATATTCCTCCATAAACTATAATCTACATTTAGACATATTCTGTTAATAACCTTTCTTTATTTTCAACATTGGAGGGAAAAGTTAAACACAAATAACTTAGTTATTTGAAATAACTTTAAGAAATTAAATAACTTTTCCAGCATTTCTCAGTTTAGAATGTATTTTTTCAATAAACAACTTTTATTGGATGAATTAAATTTCTCATGTCTTTAAAATAATAACTATTAAATATCATGCATCAGTTTACTTGATTTTTTACATTTCTATGACTACATTTTTTTCATTGCAGTTCAAGTTTATGAGTTTGATTTTCAAGGAGTTCAACAATGTGCCTTATCATTCAAATTAAGTTTTTCTCTTAAGAAAGAAATGTAAGGGAATACAAATCATAAGGTCTTCTAAATATCTTGTTTTTTTAAAATTTTACATAACAAAAGAAAATATTTGTCTTAAAATTGAAAAAATGCTTTTAAGAAAACTTAGAAACATTTATCCGAATTAATTTTATCTTTTAATGAATATTCTGTCTTACCCTTTGCCAGGTCCAATAAATAGAAATTTGTCTTGTTGAATATGTTCAATAAAACGTATACAGGTCTTCTGGTGTAGTTCTTCAAATATTTTACGTAGTTCAGCTGTTTGGTTATTATCTGAAGAAAAACGAAAATATTATTTATTTTAAAATAGTATCTTTTTAAAAAAAAAAAAAAAAAAAAAAGACTAATAATTTGAATACAAATTATTGTTATTTAGAATATTTTTTATTTATAATAAAAGATTAAACAGAATTGTAACCCTTGTAAATTACGAAATTTCTATTTATAGTTAATCAATTTATGATGCTTTGGGGTTAATTTTGCTTTACTAATGAGCGTGTATTGACAAAGACTTCCAACTTTCTCTAAGCATTTTTCAATCTTTTTTACTTCTATTTTTACTAACTTTAAAATTTCTAAGAAAAAAAATTTACATAAACTTCTTAAATTCAAAAAACGATAATGATAAAGGAGATATTTCCATCAAGTATTTCTCAATATTTAAAATTTTTCTAAAGCACAACTACAAATTAAATTAAACTTAAAACGATAATGATAAAGGAGATATTTTAATCAAGTATTTCTCAATATTTAAAATTATTATAAAGCACAACTGCAA
>JAPDSC010160785.1:0-16448 GCA_026290005.1 Latrodectus geometricus
TATAATTGCCTGTGATTATTTTTATCGCGATGGGATTGGGTTTTTTTTTCATTCAAATAAAGGTTGATTGCTATTGGCTATTGTTTCAAGAAAGCTATTCAAACCTAAATGATTGCAATAGAAATAAATTATGCACAATGTGAATACTAGATTAAAAACCAAATTTATGTGAGGAATAAAAACATATTCTGCTAAAAAAGATGACAATAAAGTGAAAAAATTTAATGTTCCATCTTTTAAAATCTTTCATTTCATAATAAGTACGATGAAAGATTTTCTGAGAATTCAGCTGAATAATTAATTCATGCGTTGTGGAGCATTATCAGATGGTAAATATTTTAAAGGGTAATAAAGATTGCGTACATAATCAAAGGTATGCAAGATGAAATAACTGACGGGAGTAATTATATTTTTTTACATAATTTAACTATAATATGCATACAAATAAAAAAACATTTACATGAGTTGAAGCATTAAGAAAATTGAAAACACATTTAATGTTTGTATTCTAAACTTAGCGTCTTTCTTTAATGGATGAATGGCTCTAATGCGAGCCATAATTTATAAATATAATAGCTGTTTTAACGTATATGTTGTTTAAATTAGATTTTTAATGCACCCCAATAAATTGCTCTAATAAAATATAAATATTTTTTACGCAATAAAGGATCAATTGTGATATCTTAATGAACAAAAGCTTAAAAAAGCAACGACGAATATTTTTATTTAAAAAATCTTTTGTAAATTGATTTTGATTTTTGATTCAAGACTGGACGTAATTACACAAAGGAAACAATGAGTCTAAGTGTTTAATATTACAGTCGAAAATAATTAAAAATACCCATAAATCAAAATAAAATGTAGTTTAATTTTTAAAAATGTTATTCATATATCAATATCATATTTTTTAATTTATTATTCCATATTTTACTAATTTAAAGTATTTTTATGTATGTAAAACAGTTTCTTTTTTATGTATATAAAACAGTGAAAATAATTAAAAAAGACATTCTAAAATGTTTAATATTTCAAATTTAAAGCATTTTTAAAAATTTTTATTTCTCATAAACTTGGCAAAACAAACTAACATCTATATCTCATATTAAGCATACATTATTTTAACTCTTACTCTGTGTTTACTAAAATACATGTTTAGTATAATAAATTTTTTTACTTAAGATAGCTGTAAAAAAGATGTAATATACATTTAAAAACTCAATAGCAATAAGTCAATGAAAAAATTTTAAAGACATGTTCTAATCTTTGAAATAAAATGAAATAGCTTTAAAACATGGAAGACTGCATTAAACTTTTAAATTAGCCATTTTGGAATGCACACTTTAGGAACGCACTGTTAGGGTCAAAGATGTTGCGATTTGCAGTATAAAAGTGAATTAGTGTAAAAAATTGAAGTTGAATGTTTAAAATGGGTCTATAGACATCAATGCAATGCTTAACTTTTAACTTGTAGTTATAAGTTTCTTTTTCAAACAACTGGCATTGAACAGCATTTGACATTGATATCGTTTTGCTTCTCTTCCAGATTACGTCAAACACCACTTCTAAGAGCGAAGTTTTATTTTTTTCATGCCATGGCAGGAAATATTTCTGGTGACAGCTATTAAGGCAGGAGAATTTTATCACCCTGAAACACGAAGGCAGTAATGGAGGTGCACTCAGTTTCTTTCGATGGAGTGCCAAATAGCCATTTTTCCTTCTTTATTTCCTTCACCCTTCTCAACAAATAACGGATTGGCGAGAAACAAAAAGAATCGACTCTGTCGAAGATCAAAACGGTCAGCATGTGCACCCTCTTGTCTTAACTGGAGCCATATCTGTAAAAACCCGAGTAGTGTTCCATCATATACTGAGATACCTTACTTCGTGTCACTAGGCGTAGAAGATACTTGATTTCTTTTTTTTTTTCTTCTCGCAGCACTCTGTCACGTTTTTCCCCTTTTATTGCCTCCCTTTCCCCCTTCAATCTTTTTTATTATTGAGAAAAACAAATATTGTGAGCAGTAAAAAGGAAGAATGGCGTCGAAAAAAAATATTGTCGTGTGCTTTCGCACCGGACAGCGAGGCCAGTGTGATGACAATCTGATGAATGTTTCGCGGAATTCCGAAGGGGATGGCCTCATCACGCTGGTGGTTGAAGGAATGCCAGGAATGTCAGTGTTCTAGAAAACGGATTGTTGTACATAAATTTTTCTACTTTTCCAAACCCCCAAGCTAGTCTCAATTATTCCATGGGTCAATGACTTTAGGCAGTTGCTTGCATGCAGAAATTAATTTTTGGGAAGGGTTGTTTCTTTTGTTTAATGCTTATATTTCAATATTCTTATACTAATATTCTAGTTCTATTCTATCTAATTCTAATACTCAATATTCTTATGTTAAATAGAGTATAAAAAGGAAGCAATTCTTATCACATAATAAAAATGTGTTTCATTAAAAATTATCCTTCAGTGGATGTAGCATCATGAAAATATAAATGATTACTTTTAACTGAAAAATAGATAAGCATATAAATAACCTCTTCCCTTACAAATGTTTTTGAAGAAAATTGCAAAAAATCATCACATTTTTTATTTCATTATTAAACACAAGGAAATGAAACAAAATATGTAGGTTTTAAGTTGAATTTTTAATTTTTTGCAGGTGTAAAAGCATGTAGTTTTAATATTAGTTTACTATTCCGAGTTATCTCGGGAAAATGGGAAAAAAATTAAATATTAGTTTTTGTATGATAGTTTCTGAAACAAGGGACAGCACAAAGTGATACCTGACATTCCGTACACTGGTATCTGGTCTCATTTCTTACGGCATCATAGACAATATTTTACTTTTTTTCAACGTAACTATTCTGCTTTGTACTTTAATAATCCACAAGCCGTCGTATACTATACCATAGAGAAACACGTGACCAATCCAGCCAAATGAACCGCGAAATCAATGAAACGACAAACTGCCAGTTAAAGCTGAATATTTCCTTTTATTTCCTCCAGGTCGAGTAAAAACGTGATAAAACAAATCGTACTGGCAAATTCTGTTTCACCCGAGTTTTCTTGGGATAATAATTAACTGAAATATATACGAACCCGAGATAACTCGGAATAATCAGGCAAGCGGTTAAGAGGGGTAGCGAATATTAAGTAACGTTTGTTGGGGAAAACAGTTTAAAATTTGATCATGCAAAATTATTATGCAACGTATGATTGAATCACTAGTAGTTTCTTCAGTCGACTTCTCTTGTAAGGATCATGACACAGTATTTGTTATAACAGAAAAAAATAGGATGGTAAAAAAAAACATAAGAATATATAATTTTAATGTTAAATATAATTATTTTCTTTCTGTGCAGCCAAAAAGAAATGAAAGGTGGATCCTACTGCATGTAGACTGTCCATATCTAAAAAGAACCCCTGGAATTCTCAGGAAGAAAGGGTATCCCCTGAAATTTCCTTCAATCTCCCCAAATAAGAAATCTTGAGAAATTCCACAGTATTTTAAACTTCGTAGACTTTGTTTCAGCGTTTTTTTTTTTTTTTTTTTTTTTAAATTTTTTTTCCCTTGAGACACATTAATGCGGTTATTATCTGAGGAAAATTATAATCTCTGAAAGCAAAAAAATGTAATACTCATATGCCTTGAATTGACTTTTTTATGCGGTCCACTGGACTATGGGATAAGCAGAATTTTCAGGCTAAGAAGTTACTTTTAATTTTTTATCGTATTTTGTAAATACACTACAGGCCATTAAAATTGCTACACCAGGAAGAAATGCAGATAACAAAATGATATTTATTGGACAAATATATTATACTAGAAATAACAAGTGATTAAATTTTCAAAAAAAATTGATGAATAGATCCTGAGAAATCAGTACCTAGAACAACCACCTCTGGCAGTAATAACAGGAGTTATACGCCTGGGCATTGAGTCAAACAGAGATTGGATTGCATGTACAGGTACAGATGTCCATGCAGCTTCAATACGATGCCACAGTTCATAAACCGTAGTGACTGGCGTTAGGTGAGGAACCAGTCGCTCGGCAACCATTGACCAGACGTTTTTATTGGTGAAAGATCTGGAGAACGTGCTGGCCAGGGCAACAGCCGAACATGTTCCGTATCAAGGAAAGTCGTACAATACCGGCAACATGCGGTCGGGCATTATCCTGCTGAAACGTAGGGCTTCGCAGGGCTCGAATAAAGGGTAGAGCCACGGGTCGTAACACAGCAGAAATGTAACGTGCACTGTTCAAAGCACCGTCCCACTGAACCCATCGATTCCATATTCTGCTAACAGTCATTGGATCTTGACCGACGCGAGCAGCAATACTGCGGTAAGATAAACCGCAATCCCGGTACGCTACAATTCGACCTTTATCAAAGTCAGAAACGTGCTGGTACGCATTTCTCCTTCTTACACGAGGCATCACAACAACTTTTCACCAGACAACAACGTTCAAATGCAATTTGTGTATGAGGAACCGGCTGAACAATTTCCTCATTTAAACACAATGTAGGTTTCGCTACTGGCGCCTGCTTTGTCTGAATGCGCTGAAAAGCTAATCATTTGCAAATCACAACACTTTCTTCCTTTCGTATAAATTTCACGTCTGTAGCACGTCGCCTCCTTAGTGTAGCAATTTTAATGGCCAGTAGTGTATTTATTTTGCAATCACTTTCAATGACGATAGGGGAAAACAAGTATATTTTTGACTATCATAAAAATTAGGATCATAAAAATTAGTTTACGAAATCATTCCAAAATATCTTTAAAGTCCATTAGTTGACTTCAGTTTCTTTAAGGCCTACTTTTACAGTAGGCCGTACCAAAAAACAATGTAATTTGCTCTCGAACAGTGTATGAAATCGTGAATGAAATTTTTCACACACAAAAGAGAATGAATTGGATGTTTGTTCCATTGTATTCAGTTAACTGTCATTTATTAGACTTTAAGTAAAATAAAAGAATAAACTTATATTTCTCTCGAAATTAAATAAACATTTTTAAATTGTAGATGAATAATAATAAATTCTCCTTTCCTTATTATCTAAGTAAAAGTTTCGAGAAATTCTCATTCCTGGGTACAAAAGACAACAGCACTTCCGTTCGGTATTTCTCGGTTTTAGTTCCGATTAACGTTTTGTTCTTCAACAAAAGCAAGATATATGAACAGGTTCAATATACGATCTTATTCATCCGTACTGCTTTACATCATATTGAGTATTTATAGTAAAACAAAGGAAGAATCCACGTACGATATTTTAAAGCAATAAAGCAGTACCAAAAGTTTAAATAACATTTTTTTCTTTTTAGAGGGATATTCGATAATAATGATTTATTTTGAGATGAGAGCGATGTCTAACTTAAGCGTACTCTTGATAAATGGATCCTACATCAAAAACTTTGGAAACTTTTATACCAAAAAAGCTGAAGTAAATAAAATAGTGAGTTGAATGAAAAACCTAATGCGTTTAAAAAGCTATTCTCCGCTAATTTATTTTCTGTGGAATCGTAATTCAATCAAGACTGTTCCAGAACTGTGGTCGAAGTATTGAGGATTTCCGCTTTCGGTATATGCGGTCAACAAAAAATGGCGGCTGATGGAACTTGCATTAACTTTAGTGACTTTGAAAAGTTCTGTTTAAAAAATGCTTTCTATAAATTTCTATTAAAAATTCTATTTTCAAATATATTCTTTATAATAAGATTATTTCGTTCATAGTTGCGAAATTTAACAGTTCTATACTAATATGCAATATTCATATATATGCCTGTGTTTTGCTAAAAGATATCATCCATCTCAGGAATAAATGGATTCACTCAATATAAATACATACATACATTATATACATTTATATATTATAAAGCAGTAAATACAATATATAGAAAATAGAGAGCAAATACAATATCTACCAACAAACATTATGGGCAATCAAACCAGCTCAAAAGCAGTTATTAAAAGAAAGGCCGATATAAATAAAATAAGATGTAATTGGAAGATAAATTTAAATGCGAATATATTTAGACTTTTGTCTTTCGTGCTTATCAGAAAAGATTGACTATTTACAACGTTGACCATCTCCCCCCTGATGAAGACGTGGTTTCTTTGCCTTTTCCCGACTTATATTTGCACTATATTGTTCTTTTTCTTGATTTTTCTTATTAGTATTTAATGGCAAAGTTTCTTCTCTGATTCCTCTTGATCTACAAATTATATATAATTTATAGTATACTCAAGGCTACCGTGGCCTGTCTGAGGTAAGGAGTTATTCTGATTACAATGAACATAATGAATACATTTCTCCTAACAGAAGATCCACTAATTTTACCAATGATGACTATGGTATGCAAAAGATGTTATGGTTTCAATGTCTTTCTTGTAAAATGATACGAAAAGTAGTCTAAATCTGAATTATATCAGTTTCTCTTTCTAAATTATGAGCATTATACCACTGAAAAAATCAGACAATGAATAGCAACCAAGAACTTTCTGATTCTTTTTCTGTTTCGGTGGTGCACGAAAAGATAATTGTGTGTTCGAGAGAGAGAAGAGCTGCTGTCGAAGGGACTGCGGAAGTTTCGTTTCCGATGTATGTAAAATGAATACTTTTACATGCATTGAAAATGTATAAATTAGCGTTTGTGTTTAGGGTTATAATAAATGTGATGTCTTGTGTTTTGTATTACTTGAGATTCCTAGCGGAGATAGGAGTACACCATAACACTTTTTGAGCCGATGATTACAAAACCACTGATTGTCAATGTTTATATACAGTAAGCGTTTTTTTCATTTTTATGATCTGATATTTCTAAATTTTTTCATTTGATTTCTTTTTTATCTAAGGTCTGAGACTAAGCGACTTGTGCACGTATTCCAGACATTGGATAAGAGAGAACTCGTAGCAGGCATAAGATTACAAAAAATGGGGAAAAAAACCGCAAAAACACAAAAACATAGAAAGAAAAAAATTGTTAAAATTTTGAGCTTTTATTTATTTTTTTTTTTTGTTCTGTAGTTAGTTCCAGTGAAGATTTATAACCGCTGAAGAAACTAACATATTTATCACTCGAAGTAAGAAAAAAAAATTCGAAAATAATTAGAGTAAAAATATTGAATAAACAAAAATTGCCAAAAAGTGTGGAATTTTAAAAAGTCGCCTCTAGATCCTTGAAAAATCAAACAGTACGCACAAAAGTTCTCCCTTTCTGAAAATATTTTAGAAAAGTAGGGTATGCTAAACTAAAAATTGTTTGCTTACTTGACTGAGAAAAATGAGAAGAATGAAGTGAGTTAATAGATTGGTCGCTATATTTTGCACATGCGCTCCGCTAAATCACTTTTCTGTAGTCCATCAGTAGGAAGCATCTTTGAACTCCTGATATTAAATACATTTACAAGAAAGATATCACCTGCGAGGAGGTCAAGATATTACTGAGTCAGGAAGAGTATTCTTAGAAAGTAATATTTGTTTTAGGACTCTTTACATGACGTCACGCGAGACGTGCGCACAAACTCATGAGATAGCACAATGTTGTTTGATACGAAATCCCTTTTGATTTGCATCTTTGTAATTCATGATTCTCGTTTAAATTTAAAGATATAACCACTAGTTTACAAAGTTTATTATTAGAGATTTGGCAAATTATTATTCTTTCAATCCATAGTCACACATGCCCATGTAAAAAACACGTACATTTGTTCAAAATTAAAGGATTTACTCATAACTTTTTAAAAATGAATAACAGTATTTCATGTTCGCAATTTTATTGTAAACTTTTCAATAGTGGGACATGCATGATTAAAGCACACATCTTATTCTCACATGTTTTCCATATGGAGAAAACTTAGTTGGAAAGAGTAAATGATTTTGAGCAACCTCGCCGGTGATAATAAGAAGAATATAAAGATTATCAAAGAAACATTTTCATACCTTTCGTCTGTCGCGAACACAATTAAAGCAGAAAAAATTAGAAAACATATCGAGGAAAGGACTTTGGTATATTAAAAGACAAACAAATTTTCAATGTAACCACTATAATCTGTAATATACTTTCTGATTAAAAAACACGTAGATTATTGCTTTAATAGAATTTGCTATTTATCAGACATTTATTAAATGTAGAATATATTAAATTGTGGGAACTCATATTGCGATATATTTAATAACAATAAAGTAATGATGAAATTTATCACATAACTTTCTCATTTTAAAAATTTCTCACACATTATTTCCTAAGTAATGTAAGGTAAAATGCATTTTTTTCAACAAATATTTAAAAAAAATACCTTAAATGAAATTTTTTAAGTTTGTTATTTTTCATTTTTGTATAAAGATCTAGTATTAAAAAAGTTTCATGCTGTATAGTATTTTGATTGCTTAAGTATTAATGTTAAATTATATTTTTGATGTTTATAATAATAGTATACAAAAATAATAAAATAACTGTAATACTTTCAAATATTGAATTATTCCAAAGCATTTATCTTATGAAGATATTTATTCTTTGGTGTCTAAATTATTACATACATCAAAAATAAATATTTATTGTACACTTTCACAATATATCTTCGAATTCAAAATTTCAAAAGGGCTACAAAATTGGTTGATATGTATGTTCGCAAAGTGTGTGTTGAAGCAAAGTGAATTCATCGTAAAATAGAATATAAATTATAAATTCCAATATATGAAACCACGGTTAACAAACTACTTACATTAAGAAACACAGAAACACGATGAATTACTTACATTAAGAAACACATAGAATTAAGAATTTGGAAATGCTTGCTATATAGTTCTTCTTCTTGAACTTGTCAGATATGTGGCACCTCTGCATTTTTGCATTTTGTACCATGCTCCAAGCCCAATTTTTCCCTGGTCCCATTGTCTTGGGTCACCTACTTTGTTTATAAAGTCTGATAGGCCCTCAATGGAGTTTAGGTGTAACTCTTTAGGATATGGATTACCTAGAGTATTGAATCTTGTAAGGGCAAGAGCATCACACTCATACAGGATATAATGAGCTGATTCTACCCCTGCGTGGCATTTCCTCTCAAATTGGTTCCTGTTTAAAAAGTCCCATGGTATGAAGGTGTTTCCTGAAATGATAGTGCCCAGTAATGAAGCCTACAATTGCTTGAGTCTTCAATCTTGGGAGTCTAAGAATTTCAGATGAAATTTTCTCAGATGAGTTGAAAATCATAGTTTTTGATTGTTTCTGTCCAGGAGAATCACGCCAAACTTTGTTCATTTCCTGTTATATAGTTGCAATGAATGGTTTATCACAGTGTTTCTCAACATTTTAGTATTCACGGCCGAATTTTAAATCATAAATTTCATCGCGCCCTCTTCCGCATACAAAAAAATATATACAATAATAATGAATTTTGAGTATTTTTTGGCGCTAAACCTACACTACAACCTTAATTTTAAATTTGACAAATTACCAAGAATACGGAAATTTATTGAAATTTTGCAACACCGATCCTCAGCATTGAAAAAAAGAGAATCCTATGCCTTTCTATAGCTCTTGCGTCCCGCCATGTCTGGCATTCTCACGGTTTCAAGAGAAGTTTCAATTTGTCTGGTCAGCTTAAAAGTTAAGTTAGGAGCGTGCGCAGATGTGTACAAATGTTTTCTCATAAGGAGAAGGAGAAAGTTCTATGACGCCAATTTCAATTCCAGACAATCTCATTCGAGTCGATCCTTCAATCGCTATTGAATCTATTCTGAATGTGTATGTTATATATATTTTCGTGTAATTGCAATTCACTAAATTAAATATTCACGACAGAAGACTTATGCAGAATCATGGTTAAATTTTTAAGCGAGCGTAAGCGAGTATTAGACGATAGATAAGCATCAACAAGTACACAGACGAGCTTGGTTCCGAAAATGAAATCAAGAAAATATATCTCAATAATACTTAAATTTTAGGTTCACTAGTACTAAAGTAAATGAAGAAGAAAGGCTCCTGTGTATTATTTGCTCAAAAATGTTGGCGGCAGACAGGATGAAACCTAATAACTTAAACGACATTTGGAAACGCTTCATTGTGAGTACGTTAACAAACCCAGAGAATTCTTTGAATTAAAATCATAAGAACAGCAAAAATCATTGTTTAAAAAAACTTTGTTTGATAATGAAAAAGCTTTGATTGCCTCTTACAAAGTTTAATATAAAATAGTCAGATGTAAAAAGCCTCATCATTAGTGAAGAGCTTGTTTTGCCAGCCGCAATTGAGATTGTAGAAATTATGCATGGAGATAATTTTGCAAAACAATTGCTGTCTATACCTCCTTCAAATGATACTGTTGCCCGTCGAATTGCTGATATACCTGAAGATGTAGAGTGTGAGCTTTTATCGAAGTTGCCTGACAAATTGTTTCCAATACAACTCGATGAGGCAACAAATAGTAATAAAGATGCTCATTTCATTGCCTATGTTAGATTTTGTGATGATTTGTCAGTAGTAGAAGAATTGCTTTTCTGCAAACTCATAGAAATCAAAGCAACAGAACTCGCATTATTTGCTACCTTAAATGATTTTATAAACGAGGCAAACATAGAATGGAAAAATTGCATCGGAATATGCACCGATGGTGCTGGTTCTATGTCCGGAAAATTCCACAGTATTCACGCACTTGTGAAACAAAAATCACCACAGAGAAGCTTTGGATTCCAAAAAAATTAGTCCTGGTTGGAATTTTGTGTTAACTATGGTTGTAACCGTATTAAATTGTATAAAAATGAGACTCTTGAGATCAAGAATCTTTTCCGCACTTTGTAAGGACATGGGAGCAGTACATTCAGCGTTAACATTTTATTGTGAGGTAAAATGGCTATCACAAGGGAAATTTTTGCAACGTGTTGATGAATTGAGAGAAGAAATCGCAGTTTTCCAAGAAGAGGAAAACAAACCGGAAGCTGAGAACTTTCGCGATAGTTTATTTGTGATGAAATCGAGCTACATGGTCGACATATTCGAGAAATTAAATAACTTGAATCTTCAACTGCAAGGAGCAAATACACATATATTGGATACGAGTGATAAAACTAAAGCTTTTTGTAGGAAATTGAAATTGTGGAGCAGAAAAAATCAAGAAAACTTAACAATGTTTGCAAATTTGAATGATTGTATTAAAACTTACAAGGCTGAAGAACAACATGTAAAAGTTGTTTTTGTAGCCATTGAAAATCATTTAGAAATGCTAGCAAGGAATTTTAAAAAGTACTTTCTTGCTGACGACAAACTGATATCAAGTACAAGTGGGTGAAGGTTTTATTTCAAAATACTTCCGAAGGACACTCAATTGAAGAGGATGAAACCTTTATTGATTTTGCGGCAAACGGCGAAATCAAAAGACAATTTAGTAATAAATCACTCTTTGGATTTTGGGCAGGAGTGGATGATGAGTTTTCCGCACTAAAAACAAGGGCATTTCGCATTCTACTACAATTTTCAACATCTTACCTTTGTGAAACTGGATTTTCTGCGGTGGTTTCTTTGAAGACAAAATATAGATCTCAGCTAAATATAGAAAAATAACTGAGAGTATCTATTTCTAATATTAAACCCTCCTTCGAAAAGCTTTGCTCTGAAAGACAGGCCCAAGGAAGTCACTAATAATTATTAAATTTGTTTTTAATTCAGTGAGTTGTTTTAATTTAAGTTAATTATTAAATGTGTCGAAATGTATTTTGTTTTGTTAGTGTGTGTTCTTTCCTTTTAGTCATTTATTCAGCTTTTTTAAATAACATTTTCCCTTGGATATGCTCGCGCCCCCCTAGGGAGCTCACCCCACAGGTTGAGAATCATTGGTTTATCATTTAAATTAAAACCAAAATTATTTTATTAATTAATCAACATCATTAATTACACACGTTTATCATTAATTAAATTGTACGTGGTAATTATATTCAATTCAAAGATCAAAAAGCGGTTCCAATTACATTTTTCCCAAAAATATTTCATTCAATAAAAAATACAAAACTTATAGAATAAATTAAAATAAAAATTTATTAGTGTGAGTAGCCAATTTTTCCTCGGCATTAAAAATTATACTTTCTGCAATGTTTGAAATTTGAAGATAATTCTTTTGAAATATATTTTTTTTTTACTTTGTAATGAAAGAAGATTTTTATATTTCTATTATTTAATAATTATTTGAAAAATATTCGATTGCATTAGCTGTGATTTTAAATCTCAATGCACTTTTGAATATAATTAATATTTATTTAATGTCTTACATGAAAGTTAGAACTTTGGAAATTGTGATTTATTGATATTTAGTAAAGTTATGATTACTTGCAGAGATTTAAATTATTATGTAGTGGTTTCGGTTCAATAAATCTAATTATGGGAATTTATTTAATCGTTTTTGACAACTGAAAATTAAAAGAGAAATCTTAAGTAACATGAATGAGAATGTCTGAGCTCAAGCATCTGATGATTTATCATACGATGGTGAACACACGCAATGTAAAGCATCTGGCATTTAATGATTATTACTGTCAGAGTGAAATAAAAAAAAAGATTTCATAAGTTTTTTATCATCTTTCTCAGAGTAACTTCCTTGCAAATTAAATCTCTCCTCAAAATAATAAATAATTCCTTGAAAACCATCATGTTTTCTAATTAAACCAACGGGATTTTATAATCTTGAATGATTAGTAAGCCTGTCAGCTTTTGCAGGCCGTGTGGTCCCGTAGAAAACGTGCACCTAGTTTCTTGGAGAAAATCTTGATTTGTGGAAAAAATAATATTTTAACTTAGCTTTGCTCAAAGGCTGTTTTACATCACGATATGTTTATAACATTTAGATATAAATCAGCTATAAAAATACATCAAATAAAGTATTGAACCCTAGAAAATTCTTCTAGGTTACTAAGTCATAAGATTTTGATTATAATGATCTTAAAAAAATAATATTTATAATACTTAGCTTTGCTCAAAACGCTGATTTATAAGAAGCCACTAAAAACAAATCGAATGAAGAAAGGGATGCTCAAAAATTATCCTTTGTTACTAAGTAATACATCATTGATGTTAGAACAATTTTCATCCATGTTCGAATAAATTTACGATCGGTGATACATTGAGAAAGTCGAAAACATTCGATTGTGTTAACTGTGACTTTCAAGCTGAATGAACTTTTGAATATAATTAATATTTATTTAATGTTTTATAAGAAAGTTAGAATGTTGGAAACTATGATTTATTGATATTTAGTAAAGTAATGATTACTTGCAGAGATTTAAATTAAAGATAAAGAAGATCTCTGCAGAAGACAAATGCTTTTGTTAACAAAATATTACAGACATTGTTGACGTTTGCCCTTGTAACGAAAAATTACAATGATGTACGTCACTGCATTGAGAAATCTACAGAGTGTTGGACGGTCGCGTTGGCTTGTATGGTTAGGGCGTCGTTCTCGTCTCCTAATGGTGGTAAGTTCGAATCCCTGCTTAGTCGAAGATCCGTCGTGTTCACTAATGGCAACTGGGGCACGTAAAATCTGTCGGGTCGCAATGTCCTCCATGTTCCCATTACAAATTAATACCTCTAGGGGTGGTTTTCACTGGTTCCAATATCTAAAGTGGAAAATTCAGATGGTGCTGCCATCTCTGAGCCAAAAGTCGTACTTCCGCCTTCGTATGAGGGTGCTCTCTTGAGAAACGGAAGACGCTCTCTCTGACTTCATTCGCTTAGTCTCTGACGAACGGGCTTGGTGTTGCCAAGTGTCATCAAAAACACAGTGTGTTGAAATTAGCATTAAATATTTTAGCATTTATTTCATAATATAGCATTTATTTCAGCAGTTACACCATGATTATGTTTTCAAAATGAAACATAACCTATATTTTAAGTTAAACAGAGAGAAACATTTTGATCCAAATCCCATGCCATTCTCTGCATATTCTTTTTTTGTAATCCTTTCTTATAAAAACATTTTAATTGGAAACTTTACAATTTCATGTATTTTTTAATAATTTTTATGTGAATTGCCTTTTGACAAGTAATTTTATTTTACCTTGTGAATCACATTAAAGGGGAATTATCTATTTATTATTAAATAAATGAACAAATCACGGCATGTTAATTGTTTATTAGTGTAATTTCTGCATTTTCAGGCAAAAACAGTTGCTCCGTTATGTATTGTGTGATGGTGATAATTTAAACATCATACATAGAGAGTTATGTAAGAAGTATTGCAATAAATAATAATGAATGCTTGTCACTCTTCTATGTCACTCTGATTAAAAAATCGGATAAAAATGAAGGAACTCTCACCATGACTCCTTGCTGATCAATTTAAAAAATGTTTTAAAAATTCAAATATATACCTATTAGCATGAAAACAGATTTTTGATCATACGTAAAATATACGATAGTGTTAGTGTCAAAAGTTGTCCGCTACGAAGTGCTGCGAATTTCCTTTTGCAACATATGATCTGTTATTCTTTGGCGATAATTAAAACATCCAGATTTTTATTTTGCTTATGCCTTGGTGTAACATAATTAGCCATACGGCGGAAAAGGAGCTGTTGCAATTTCCGCCATTTTGAATAAATACTGAAAACGGTGAAAGACAGGATTTTCTAATTTGGCTGCATTTTGTACTTTTTTGATATCCACCACTCTCTCTTAATTAACGACAGTTGTGTTTCAAATTACACTACTTTAGGTAAAAGGCGATAGATCAACCGTCGCCTATGGTAAGAGGAAAAAATTAATTTTTACACTTTTGCTCCGAGAAAACTTTTATTACTTAATTAAGTACATAGCAAGAAGGCAACTGAATTTTAAAGAAGAAGCTTCGTCGTATTAGGGAAAGTATTTCTTGAAAGCTTTTGCAAAAAGGAAGAAAAGATCGCCAGAAATATTAGGAAAATCTCTCAAGTATTAAACTTGAAAAGGCGATAATGAGTTACGGCCGATATTTTTTTCCTTATAGCAGAAGCTACGAGTTTGTTTCTTGTATGTTGCATTTTTAATACTTAAAGCTGCGTTCAAGTGACTTTGCAAGCTATAATACACCTGGAAGTTTATTGCTTTAGATCCATAAACTGGATAATTACACTTACTTAATCATAACTTATTAACGACACTTTATGATAGAGTGCTTTTTATGATCGGCTAAAATAATTTTTTTTTCTTTCTTCTACACCTCGCTTTTAAGATATCGAAATGACTGAAAGTCAAATGCGCTGAGTGCTGTAAAAATGATTTATCGAGTGATTCACCCAATAACCTGTTATTTAGTATGATAATACCATTTGATTCCATAATTTTATTTATTTGCTCTCACAGAAATAAACTCAATTAGTCATCTGTATGAAGTAATGTATTCAAATATCACGAACATATACGGTACTTATGTGTATCATTGAATTGGCCCTTTTCGCCAAAACAAAAATATTCCCCAAATACTGCAAATTTTTAATACTATTTTTTCCAAAATATGAGAGAATAAATAGGGCAGTCAACAAACATTTTTCATCAAAACAAATACATGAAAACTTTATTTTTAATTCATATTAAAATTTTTAATCATAAATTTAAAACTTACATGCGCTAAAATATTAAAAATTTTATAAAAAAAACATGTTTACAATTAATAAGCAAATTTATGAAACTTAATTACAGTCTTAAAAAATGCAATATTTGATTTCATATATTTTTAAATAAAATTGTAGACGGATTATTATGTAAGTACTCCTATAAATAACTAAAAATCTACAAAATCCCCATAATTTAATTTTTGGATAACTGATTTAAGGGTTAACTTAATACTGTATGTAATTTAATAATTTTATAGAAATAATGTCAGTATTATGTATGTATTTAACGTAACCTTAATACGTCATTTGTAGGAAATGATACACCAATTACTTTACAATTTTTCTTTACTTTACCAATTACTTTACAATTTTTACCAATTACTTTACAATTACCAATTACTTAATTACTTTAATTATTTTAATAAAATAAACTTATTCTCATAATTGTCGTAATCTTCGGAACTACTTTGATATAGACACCCAAATCGGAAATTTGGCGACCTTTTTTTCTCGCCCTGCGAAATACCTGTTTTGGGCGCCTTTTTTTCTCGTCAAAATGGATTCTCGCTAAATACAAATTATTAATAACAAAAATAAAACTTTAAATAAAAAACTCAAAAAGTCGTACAAAATACAAGAAAATACTAAATTTGACAACAGCAAAAACCTAAAAGCTGAAATAACCTTAATTGGCAACACCAAAATAAGAAACAACAACCCAAAATAAAAAACCAATCTACAGTCCGTAGGGATTGCTTAATTTTTTTTGGGGAGGGGGTATATCAAAGTTGTTCCTTATCTTCTTATCTTAGTTAATCTTGCATAATTGGAGTGAGTTTTTGGCATGCAGGTGACGTTTGGTGACGTCGT
>JAPDSC010160787.1:0-12865 GCA_026290005.1 Latrodectus geometricus
GTTTGATTATCAAATAAATATTTTTTAATAATAATTTATTTTAAATTATTATTAAAAAAATATTTACTTAATAATGAAAAAAAATTATTAAAAATTATTATTAAAAAAATTTTAACTCAACATTTTTTTTTTTTGCATTTTCAATTTTTTGCGTCCCTTGAAAGTACGTTTGATTATTAAATAAATATTCTATAATAATAATTTATTTTAAATTATTATTATTAAAGCTTTTATGTAATTTATTTTAAATTATTATTAAAATATTTGTTTTATAATTAAAAAAATATTTATTTAAAAAAGAAAATAAATATTTATTTAAAAAAACAAAATAAATATTTATTTAAACTAATAATTTTTTTACTAATAATTTTTAAACTAATAATTTTTTTAAAGTAATAATTTTTTTAAAACTATTTAAACTAAAAATAAATATACTGAAATAAATAAATATTTCTTTAAAAGAACAAAATAAATATTTATTTATTTCAGAAACTGTAAAATATTAGCTATTTGCGCCTTTATTTTGAAAGAGTGAACCAAACCGCGCATCTCCTCCGGCCTTGGAGGAGGGGACGGCGGATAAAAGCTTTTATAGATTTTACAACTTTCGCGACAAAAAATGAATGACTAGGGAGACCCCTAATTCTGAAGCACGTAGCAATTTTTATGGATGGGTAAAAAACTAGAATATTCTGACTTAAATAGCCATCTGACGAGATCGCGAGCCGGGAAGGACGTTTCGATAAGTTTTGTGCATGTTTTTTTGTCTCTCTTTGCCAAGGTCGTTCTGTCTCCCTTTTTTTATAATTTTTTCCTTCGCTCATTTATTTTTTCTCTTAACGAATACTATTTTTTATTTATTATTGCTCCTCTATCAGTAGGGTTAGAACCTGTACGACAGATGGCGCTGAACTCGCGGCTCCGGACGACCATTGAACCTGCAACCAACGCTTCGTACCTGAGGCCATCGACGCTCCGGCCACAACTGAAAAAAAAAAAAAAAAAGAAACGTTTGTGATCTGGTATTTTTCAAATATTTTTGATTATTGTAATTAAGCCGTAAGGCTTAATTACAATAATCAAAAAGAAAGGTCCATTTGAATTGATTTTGCAAATACTTTTGTAATCGTAAAAGAATGCTGGACGGACAGCCTGCATCTTTCTTGAAGTAAGCGCTTTTTTATGAAGAAACCCGTAAATTAATTCTTAAAATAGTTTTTTAAACCAAACTGATATCTCTCATAATATTGAGGTATGCAGTGAAAACAACTTGATGAACTGTCATGAAATTCGTATTATGCAGTTTTCCTAGATGCATTTATGGAATATATTTTCAATTAGAATTTTTTTTATAATACCTATAAAGGAAGAAAGAGCGTTTTGGATTGCTAAAAAGGTGCAGTGCAAAATATTTTTCAATAAATAGAAATTCAAAGCTAACGTAAGTGATGATGAGGCTTCATAATTTATAAGAAATATGTTCATAATTTAGGTACGGAATTAACTTATGTAATATTCTGAAATATTTATTTATTTTACAATGGCTAAAATCTATTTTTTCAAAATATCTATGTGCAATGTATAGTAGGCGCTGGCTTTTACGAATATGGGGAGACCCGTAAATTAGTTTTAAAACCAAAACTTTTGAAAATCAAAAAATAAATGATAAAACAAATTAATTTTTTTTCTATCAAACTGCTGTCTCTTTATAAATAAAATACTATGAGAATTTTTTTCAAAAATTGTACTCAAATACGTGGAAAATAAAATTCTTATTTAGAAACAACTCACACTTTTATTTTTATTGATGAGAAAGTCAGGGATGCCGCTCATCTTGTCTAGTGATCAGTGTGACGGACTGCGAATAGGGAGGTCCTGGGTTCGAATCCCAGTTTGGGCATGGATGTATTTTCTCTCTCGCCTGTCTTTGTTCTTTCGTTGTTTGAATTGAGTATGAATGGTTGTCTACCCTATTAACAGATACCTAAGGTATGCATGTACTGAGGAAGTCGGACTCCACACCAAATATGGTTCAGTTGTAAAAATGGAGCAGCGCACCCCATGTTGTTAGTCTAGCTAACATTCGAAAAAAAGTAAAAAAAAAGATAGTCAAGGATTTTATTTTTTATGCGTTAAAACTGCATTTTTTAATTAAGAAAGTATTTTGTAGTTTTTCTCTAAAGAAAAGTATTGTAATCTTTGTTAGCCATTGTTTGTGGCCGGTCATGTCACTACGTCACTTTCTTGTTTAATAAAGAAGAGTCAACCCCATGTAACCATACAAGTTTCATCTGAACCCACATTTAAAAAGTCCTGAAGAGAAATTTCTGGCGCATTTCTTTGTGGAAGCTCATGAATTAGAAACCCATCTTCTCACTTTACAAATGTCCTTGGCTATTAGCAGTTGCTCTGGTTTCAAAACATCCTAGATGCCGTTTTTTCTGCAAAGTCGTTCCAAGCATATTTTACCTAGTGCACCATGCCTAAATTCCTAATTTCCATGCCATGATCACTACTTTCAAAGGTACTTTCCATTTTTTTCACTTTAAGATACTAATTATACTGTAACTATAACTGGTAACTTTCTGCAACAGAAGAGTTAGATGAGTTTCCAACGAAGATTTCAGATACGGATTGGTTTATAAAAGTCCGGGTATTAAACATCGCAGTGGTCTATAATTCGATGGGGCACGTAAAATATGTTGTGGTCGCAGTGTCCTCCATATTCCCAGTCCAAATTAATACCTCAGGAGGTGGTGGGAAATAGGCATTGGGTTGTTCTGGCTTCTTAACTCGAAAATGGAAGACCTTGATGGTGCTGCCATCTATGGGCCAATTCCAAATTAAAACGTCTGGGAGTGTTAGGAGCCAGGCCTTGGGTCTTCTCTGGCTTCTTAATTGTAAATTGGAACACCCGACGGTGCTGCCATCTATGAGCCGAGTCATACTTCCACTCTCGTGAGGGGGTGCTCTGTTCAAATAAGGGAAGACGATCTTTCTGACTTCATTCGCCCAGTCCCTGAGTTATGGGTTTGCTTTCTCCAAATTTCATAACTAACTACAACAACAACAATGATTCAAAGACCCCAATAAAAATAAGAATCAAAGTTTCTCGACTATAAATTAAAAAATGTGAAAAAAAAAACGCGATAAACAATTGAACTCAAACGAAAGATGCGGGAAAATGTGTTCGCAAAAATGAGACTTTTAAAATTTTTAGCTGGGATTGGCAATAATCTTTGCGTCTGTTGGACAGCTCTAGGAATTTCATGTATTCATCATTAGTTCAGAAAACCGTGTACCGGAGGTTCGTAAAAACAAGCTCCTATTACAATAACTTTTAACATTTTACTGTATGAATAAGAAATAATTGCTGGATATTTCGTTGAAGGTCATTGTGCATGGTTAGTAAATGTGCGTGTGTTTAAAATATCTTTGATGCTAAATGTTTATATTGAGCGAAATGATATCTTCTTACGTGAAAATTATTTTATTTTTCATACTCAGAGCGTTTCTCACAAAAGTATCCATCCAAGTATTCAATTCTTAAAATTATTTTCAGCATTATTTTAATAAATTTTTGTTAAAAAGTGGCCTTTTGCTACAAAACATTCCAAATATTCAAAAACAGTTTCTTTTTCATACTTCAATAATCATTATTCAAATGGAATACAAAACGATTTTTAAAAGCTGTTGCCACTTATGCTGTTGGTGGAGACAAACATACCCGTCTGAGACTGGGAAAATGAAGTCAGAAAGAACAGGGCACCCTCTCAAGAGAGTGGAAGTAAGACTTCGATTATAGATGGCAGCACCATCTGGGTTTTCGAATATAGAGATGGGAATCCTAGGAAGACTCAAGGCTTGGCTCTTAACACCTCCTAAAGTATGGGAGTGCGTGCTCTGTCTAAAAGCGGAAGACGCTCTTTCTGACTTCATTCGCCCAGTCTCTGACGTTCGGCTCGTCTTCACCAAGTGTCATAAATAACAACAACAGATCCAGAGTAAACTTATTTTCGAATTTTATAAGAGCATTTTGTCAATAGAGTAACGTGTAATATGTGTTAAACTTTCTGGTTGACATTTTCGATGAAGAAAAAAATTCCAATTTCATCCCTAATTAAAATATTTTAGTAATAGCTCGGTAGAGAGAACATCTCAAGGTGGGGGCATTCTTTCAGAACAGAACACCAGAGGTGTCTCTCCCACGGCCACATTTCTAGGAGTAAAGGTCAATGAACAGAAGATGAACATTTTTTAGAATCTGTTGAGTCCTTGAAGTTTTCAAATTTAGCAAAATGAATTTTTAAAAAAAGATTTAGCAATATCTCACGAAAGGTCATCGTATTTTTGACAATCATCTATGCTCTTATGTATCCCTGTCTCCCACAAAATGCTATGAATGAATTTGAATATTTTTTTTAACTCACATCTGTTCGTATGGTCAAAGTTACAACTTTTGATGTCCAAATCACAATTTGATTCCAGATTAATATTGTTGTTGTTACTTATGACAATTGGCAAAGCAGAGCCCGCCCAGGGACTGGGAGAATGAAATCAGAAGGAGCGTCCTCCGTTTTTGAACAGAGCACCCCCATATGAAGGTGGAAGTACGACTTCGTTTCATAGATGGCAGCACCATCTGTATCTTCCAATTTAGAGACAGAAGGCAGAGAAGACCTATGGCCTGGCTCTAAACACTCCCAGAGGTATTAATTTGGAACGGGAACATGGATGACATTGCGACCACAATGTATTTTATACGCCCCGGTTTCCATTAGTGAACACGACGGATCTTGGAATTAGCCGGGATTCGAACTCTCTACCTTATGATAACTAGGCCTTAATCCATTAACGAGGTCCTAATTAACTAGGCTACCGCAAACCTTATGTCATACTTCTTATTATATTAGAAACAATGTCATATTTCTTAAAGAGTTTAACACCGTCTCTGTTTTATATAGGTCCCATATGTTATGTTTTTTGTGAGTTCCTCTTTCTAATTCCTCCAAGTTCCTCCAAACCTCGAGTTCCACTTCCAACTTCCGCCATTGTTGTTTGCTCAGTTGGGATGGCCATAAATGCCTCTCCGCAGCCCTGCTTCCATGTTCTCAAATATACACAATCAGACTTGGCTTGCATGCTATTTCAAAGCAATACCGACATTGTTTCTAAGCCATAATTTGTTAACAAATTAAAAAAATATGATGAATAGAGTAGACATTTTTCACATACAAAAGTTGTCCCTAAAAAGTGGAAAGTTTCAATGAATCCAGATGTGATCGTTGATTAAGAGCGCTTGCGCATTCACTGAACTCTGCGTAACAAATATTCCCACACCTCTCAAAAAAACAAGAAAAAAAATCGCATTACTCCGAAACTTTTCGAAAATAATTGCAATGAGTATTAACTTGTAAGACGTTTTTCAGACCTGTATGTAAAGAAAAACGTATCAAATACGTATTAAACCGTTGGCAAAACCATAAAATAGATTGCATTTTGTATTAAACTATTTCTTAGTCAAAATGAATCTGATAATAGACTAATTTATTTTCATACATTAGGTTTTCCTGAAAATTCGAGATGATATTTTCGGACAATTAAAATGGAGCTCATTTAATTATTGATATACATTTATCAAATTACATAGGTACCAATTCTGCTCCACAACATTTCTTCATCTTTCGTGTAGCTTGAGAATTTCGTCCTTCCAGAACCTCTCAGATTTCTCGGCAAAAAATGTGTCCAAATGGGTTTTGATCTCAACCAAAGAATCGAAATGTTTCCCATAAAGGGAAATCCTTCATCCAGCATCATCCCATAAAAGCGCATATCTTGTTTGCCGCTGGTGTGGTATTTTTGCCCTTTCGGAAAAAGAAAAGCATTCAATACGCATAACGCACTTTATTTGCTACCCTATTGTAAGGCATACAAAACTGGTAAAAATGAACGAATCGTAACCAAACTTTTTTCCAAATACGGCTGAAGCTATCTCTTTTAGAACATGTACACATGTCATTTGTTTTCAATAATTGTGATATATTCAGTCAGGTCTCTCGCGTTACCTACCGAAAATCGGCACGAACTTTCCGCACAACCCAATACTTTCAAGAGATTTGCCACTTATTAATAGCTGTTTTTTTGAGGAAACCATGCAATTTCATTACTGAAAACCTATTTTTACTTGAAATGGTCATCCGTGACATTTACGGCTGACCACGTGACCACAGTGAAAGGGATGGTTTTACGATTTGAATGGCACGAGACTGAATTCCTACCACTCTCGGACTCATGAATAAAAACCGATATTAAAAAGCTGTAAAAATCGGAGGAGCTTATTCTCGTGACCATGGGTTTCATGACCTCTTCGTCCACTACGCTTCCCGACTCCATCCATACTGTCGTGATAGTTCAAAACAGAAGTTTCTCTTTCGCATCTAAAATCTCAGTAAACGCTGGTTTATATGGATTCGTAAGGACTGGTAAAATTCGTAAAAATAAAAACTTATTTTAACAAATTGTATCAGTAAAGAAAAAAAAAGAGTTTTTTTTATTTTTATTTTTATTTATTTATTTTTTTAACAAACTGTTTTTTTATTTTTTGAAATAGTTACTGTTAGAATAATCATTTAAAATGCGTTAGGTAAAAAATTTGTGAAAAATAAAATTTATTATGAAAAATGATTCTTATTTTCTTTTATGGTAGAAAACTAGCCGAAGTGAACATTTAGCTTTTTCTTATTCAAAACTACATTTTTCTTTTCAATCATTGTTTTTTATCATCCAATGTTTTTCATGAACACATTAGTATGAATAATCCATATAAGGAATTTTAATTAGCAGGTAAATTTTTTTCATTAATGTGTTGTTAAGCCTCTTTGCCAAAAGGACGCCAAGAGAATTATGTTATATTTATTTTATAGAGGGGCTGCCCACCCTGTCTGGTGGTTAGAGTACCTGACTACGGATGGGGAGGACCTGGCTTCGAATCCCAGCTGGAGCATGGATGGGCTTTCTCTTTCTTTCTCTGTGTTTCATGTCCTTTCCCCAGATGATGGATAAATGTGGCTCGACCTATAAACGGGTTTGTGGTGGTGTGGCGTGGGCGATGCTACTCGTACCTCCGTGACTTGGTTCACATGTGCCCACTGGGTAAGGATAAAAGCAGTTTCTGGTAGCAGTTTCTGGCCTTATTGCGGCTAATAGGTTAATTACTCAAACGTACCCGCCATTAGAAACAAAAAAAAATTTCATAGAGGGAACCATGACCCCTCTCCAAAATCGCACGATATTTACACATCTCTAACGCATGCGCAGAAAGAAGCAAGTTTAGACGAGAGAAATTCCAAACAAATTATTACAAAAAAATAATCCGGGATTTTTGTGTCTAGTGCAGAGTTAGAGTTATACATAATTCGAAAGATTTATGGTTCCCCAATAGAAATACCGATTCGAATTCCTTGACCATGAAATAAGAATAAATAAATAAATAACAATTGTAAAAAAATATACGAAAGAGGCGTGAAAACAAGTTCGTTAAAAAGATATTTTTCTTAATTTTAGTTCGTAAATGGGAATTAAAACTCTCATTGGTTCACGTTTGAGTTTACACATGATAAAATCATGAATGTTTTGTAAGTGAGAGGTTTGTTAAAACGATCGTGTATAATAATTTGTTACTATTCGAAGAAAGATTATTATTTTGAAAGATTGTCATTCTCAAAAGTTAAATTATTGTATCGTTTCTTTAAAAAAACTTAAATCATTGCATTGAAGTTTTTCAGATTCTTGTTGTTTCTGTGACCATCCAGGCGTGCAATATGGAGTGCGCTGCTCCACTTTTCCAACTGAATCACAATTTAATGTGGATTTCGACTTCTTTAGTAAACACATGGCATAGGTACCCGTTAATTAGGTCGGGAACCATTCAGACAAGGAAAGGACAAAGATAAGAGTGAGAGAAAGTACATCGATGCCTGAACCAGGAATCGATCTCAGAACCTCCCTTTTTGCAGTTAGGCATTCTGACCACAAGACAGGGTGGGTGGTATCCATATTCTTTAATTATAGATAAGAATATAAATATAAATTAAATTAGTGTTTGAAAAAAAAACCAATTCATGAATCATAGAAATAAAATTCAAAACATGTTATAAAGTTTTTATGTTTGTTAAAAAACATTTTCTTGATATAAGAAAAATATAATTTTTTAATATACCTTATATATTTATTATTCTAATTTACAACAAGATGATACAATTTCTGTTGTTGTTGTCTTGTGTCAGCTAGGCTGGCTGCCAGGGGTGCGCTGGTTCACTTTTCCAACTGAACCGTAATTTGGTGTGGAGTCCGACTTCCTCAACACATACATGCCATAGGTACCCGTTTATAGGGTAGGCAACCGTTCTCAACCCATGTATATAACAAAAGACTAAGACGGAGAGAGAGAGAAAGTACATCCATGCCCGAACCGGAATTCGAACCCACGATCTTTCTATCCAAAGTCAGGCTCGCTGACCGCTAAACTGAGTGGGTTGTGATGTTATTTCCTATTGCATTGATAGACAGTTAAAAATGCTCATGATAACGCTAAATGATTACGCTTGCGAATGAAGTCAGAGAGACTTGGAATGAAGTCAAAGACTTGGCGAATGAAGTCAGAGAGAGAGTGTCTTCTGTTTTTGAATAAAGCATCCTCATACGAAGGCGGAAGTTTGACTTTTGGCTCATTTTTAGAAGTACCATGTGAATCTTTCAATTTAGAGTTTGAAACCAGAGAAGACCCAAAGCCTGGCTCCAACCATCCCCAGAGGTATTAATTTGGAATGGGAACATGGAGGGCATTGCGACCCGACAGATTTTATGCACCCAGTCGCCCTTAGTGAACACGACGGATCTTCAGCTATGCCGGGATTCGAACTCACCACCTTTTGATAACGAGAACGACGCCCTAACCAACAAAGCCACCAGGGCCTTTATATATATATATATATATATATATACAGAGAGAGAGAGAAAGCGTGCATTAATATTTAAGATATTTATATAAAACTCAGTGAAAGTTCTTCCTTCACGGCCTTTCAGTTCAACAGTTTTTGTCACTGGAAGGGGTCGTAGTTCATTATCTTCAGTGTTTCATTAAACCAAAGTTGTTGCTTCCCTTCTTGGTTCTCCTGTCGAGAAAGAAACGTCTTTTGTTTTCGCGGTAATAGACATTTACAGGGAAGGTGACCGAAGCTATTTTTTATTATAGACAGTAGATACCGATCTTTTTTAAATAATCGCCCATAACACTGACCATACCAACTGGTGTCTCTGTATGTATAGGGTCACAGAAGATCCTACGTCTACTAGAAGAATTAGGAATAGTCCAGTAAAGGAGTAGACTCTCCACAAAAGTATTGACCGTGGTAACAGACGAATGGTTAATGCTTTTGCCATCAGTTCAACAGTTTGTGAGTTAGATTCCCACCCATGACATGGATGTTTCTAGTGGTTCGGAATTTAAGCAGCAGGTTCCGGTATAATTACTCCTCGTATGAAAAAAATAAATAAATAAACCCCTGAATTATTGCTCTCTGAACAATGGGAAACAACTCAACTCAAGCTACTGTTTACTTTTCAATGAACTAATGAAATTATGCATAACTCTTGTGTGAACATAATCCTGCTTCTCTCCCTCCTAATTCAGAGTTTTCCAGGTTACCTCCCTTGTGATATTTGAAAGCAACCTATTATCAGAGAAAATTTTAGATCTCATTAAAAGAGTTTTCAGTTACTAGGTACAATGTGGCCTTTTATAATCTTTAGTTCAAGCGCTGATTTTTTTAATTTCGTTGTACTATTCTTGTTGAAAAATAAGGATTTGACATAGGACATTACATTTTGTTTCAGGTCAATCATAGCAAATTGTGCTAATGGTGAGTTCAATACTTAACGACGCCAAAAGCCATTGCTTTGAGAACGTCTATGCATGTTATACTTGCTATGGAATCCAATGCACTTACGGAGATGTAATATACCGTGTAGTATTGTGTCATCTCAGGTGTCGACCTCGTCATTTGACTGTGGTTTAGAATGATGAGGTGCTTGGCTAAGTTTATTAATTGCAGTCGGATAAAATAAGTGTCCTGAAAGGCATTGCAACTATTGAATTTAGACTAAATTATTCTTGAATTTATGAGATACTTTATAATGTATATTAATTGAAAATGAATGTCTGCGTTACGAAACTTGCTATGTCATGAATTAAATGTATATACGTGCAATTATTTAAATGGAAGTTTTTTTAATATTATAAAAAAGCTTACTGTCACGGAAAAAAAACACTAAAAGGAGACCAATACTTGATTCATGTATATTTAATTAAATTAGAAGTAACACAATAAAATTAAATTTCTTCTCATATATTTCAACCGATATCATTTGAAAAATGACTGTACATTTTATTTTTAGAAAATAGTATTTAAGAAAGCTAGCCTATAAAAGTGAGTATTTCATCATTGTATAAGTAATATATAGGATATCATTTAATGTGAGTAATATTAGGTTGAGGAAAAAGAAATCCATTATTTTTACGTGAACTTTATGTAACTTCATTTGAATTTACTTTGTAAAAAGGTTTAAAACAGCTTTCATGTAGATTTTTAGGTCTTGCGCGTTACGACTGCTGACATGCGGTTAACTTCGATCATTTTTGATATTTTATAGACATTTTCGACGATGCTGTATCCACATGCGAGGTGCATCTCTAACATCAAAAATACCCGAACGGAATCGACGAAACAAAAATTGTACGTAACTGCTTGTTACAGTCTTATATAGGGCGATAAACACTTTTCACAATTTTAGCCACCCGGCTATCTTTTTCGCCGGTATGAGAGAAAAACGAAAATGTATCGAATTTTCTGTTGGTTGTCTTCCATTTTTAAAACCTTGTACTCGTAACTGAATGAATCAAACAAAAAACCGCAAGAGGATATTTTAGTGTCAAATGTCACTTTTCCAACGAGCATAAATCTGAAATTGTTTGATAGCTACCTCACGAGATTGCGATCACTACAGACGTTTACCGAAAAAATAATGGATTACTTTTTCCCCAAACTAATATATAGGATAATTTTATGTACTCTAAAAATCTAGGATTGAATGGAAAGAACTCATTTCGATAGATTTTGAATATGGTGAAAACATAGACTCGATGATATTCAATAATAAAATCAATTATTTTTCGCAGTTTGGAGGTTGGCTCATTATGCTAAGTGAGAGCTCGAATTTCTTATGATGGGATACAATCAGTTTCGAAACAGTTGAAGATCATCAAAAGCTTGCAAAATACCACCTGATGCTTAGCCTACCAACCCCAGAGTGTCTTTTCACTTAGAGGAAATTTTGACCACAACCTATTTCACCAATCTCTTTTTAGAGATCCGCCAGTTCTTCCGTTCAATGGGGGCTCGAGCTCACTACCTTCTGATTACAGTGCCTTACGAATCAGGCCACTACAGATTGTGAAATTGCTCTTTTTTAATTACAGTGCCGCTTACCCTGTCTAGTGGTTAGCGTACCTGACTACGGATGGGGGGACCTGGGTTCGAATCCCGGATCGGGCATGAATATACTTTCTCTCTGTTTCTTGTCCTTTCCTGAGATGATGGATGAATGTGGCCCACCCTATAAACTTGTTTGTGGTGTTGTGACGTGGGTAATGCTATACTCGCCTTGGTGACTTGGTTCACTGGTGCCCACCGGGTAACGATAAATGAGTAGTAGTCTCCAGCCTGGTTGTGGCGAAGGGTTGATCACCCAATTATCCACCATTGGGTGAAAAAAAAAACTTGATCTACCATCCCCGGAGGTGCTTTTTCACTTAGAGGAAATTTCGACCACAACCTACTTCACCATCTATTTTTAGATATCTGCCAAGTCTTCTGTTCAGTGGGGAGCTCGAACTCACAACCTTTCGGTAATGGTCCCTTATGAACCAGCCACCACGGATTGTGAAATAGCTCTCTTTATTACAGTGCGCCTATGAATGTTCTATCTATTTAATGCAGACGGTGAAATAACGAAGACGTTTAGTACTTATTGGCCACTCGAGTGCTTTTAATGTACATTTAATGTGCATCTTAGCTTTTGAATAGTTCCTGGCTTCGGTTGTGTAACCACGAATACGTTTTATAATTTGAAATACTGTTCCAGGAAAAAATTGGATTGAAGTGTTCCAAGTAAATATTTTTCTTGAAGAAAATCTCTGTCTCGCGATGACTCAGAGCTTTGAACGAAAACAAAGTAGTTATGCCAGCCTATTATTCTCCAGTGAAAAGAGACACAAAACAGAAGGGGAATCAGTTTCAACACGTTCTGTCGTTGACACTTCAAGCGGAATTAACCACTTGAAGCAGGAATACGATCGGCTCTGCCCCCACTTTTCCCATTAACCCCATTGTACGATGAGGTGACTTATTTTTAGGCTGCGAGGTAAACAACAGATGGGCCAGCGACCGGGACTGGTCATCTGGCGGCGCGCCAGACTCGCTCGAAAACAGAATGTAAATAAAGCGACGCGCACCCCCTACTCAATGAAGTGAGATTCCGTCTAACGAATCTGTTTTGATTCCAGAATTCTTTACAGCCGAGACAAACACTCACGCCGTAAATAAGTTGATTCGCTGTGATTTGGCTGGGTAACTGCAGCCCGCTAAAAGCGGATTCAATAATGGAAGAAGATTATACAAATGCGAATATACTATTCTTTATTCCCCCAGAGATGTTATTAAAATATTGTGGTCAAACGCTTAGTACTAATATAATCGCAAATCTAGTACTTATTGTAAAAATCTAGTATCTCAGATCATCAGTGCTG
>JAPDSC010160790.1:0-37102 GCA_026290005.1 Latrodectus geometricus
TTGAACAACAAAGTGTTGATCTTCTATTAATACATTAAAAATGAGAGGAGACAATCTCTCAGAAGGTGGTTAATTATGTTTCTCATCTAAATGTGATCACCCTACCTGTCATTTGCTTATCTTTGCTTACATACGCATAGGAGGGTTACAAGTGACGAATAATTTGCTCTTTTAATATTATAAGACCTTTTATTACAAATTAATAAGTTAACTGAAATATTTTTGAAAATAGAAAAATATTTTACATAAAATTTAATTTAGTTCTCCATATATATATATATATATGTGTGTGTGTGTGTGTGTGTATATATATACACACACACAAACAGATAAGTCGATAAAGATGCTATCAAAGAACAAAAACAAAAAGACGTCTATATTTAAAATTATTAAAGTATATTTTAAAAATATTCTAAAAATACTGATTTACCTCATAGAAGCTCCAGGATCAGAAGTCATTTGGTTAGTTATGAAAATTGCCACATTATATTCTAAAAAAAAAGTTAGAATTTATATTAATAATTCAAATACTCCTCAATAAGTAAAAATAAAATAAATTATGGGTGTCTGTAAATATTTCCTTAAGGTAAGATAAATTAACAATTTATAAAAGAACTAAACATTGCTTAGTTTATTTTGTGAATATTATTATTATAAGACCTTTAAAATGTGTCAGCATCTTTTAACCATACCACTCATAAAATGATCTAACAATCAAATTTATTGGTGAAAAGAAGTTTGAAACAATTATTTACAAGAATTTAAGTTATTAATCAGTCAAAAGAATATTTTAAGTTCTTTGAATGTGCTTGTGTTTCTGAGATGATTCATTTGGTCTACATGAGACAAAACTTTATCCCTATTTTAGTTTGGGAAATCATCACACCAAAACAGTAAGTTTAAAATAATTTTTAATAATGAACATTTAAGAGTATAATTTATAAAACTTTCTAAGTTACAAGTAAAACATTACAGACTATAACTGTTGAATGAAATCAATTAAAATATATCAAATATTATAAATGAAAATAATTCCTTAGAATAAAAATAATTAAATCTCATTTACAAATATATATATTATAAAACTTCATTGACATGTTTCATGTTTATAGTTTTTTCACAATTACTATAATTTTTCTCATTTATTTTCCTATATTGTAGCATGTTAAACTCTTTCAGTTAATAAAATAAAAATAATCGATTAACTAAAATTATACAAATTATTTTATTTACCAATTTATTTAGTTTCAATTATTCTGAATAAGGACTTATTATTTCTTATAAATCACTTTTATGATTCTTTTATTTTTTTACAGAATGATAAAAAAGAAATTCTTGAAGATTATTAGAAAATATAAGACAATTGTTAATTTTTGCAAATCACAAATGGCTCTTAGATATTTATCGTAATTTAGTGAGTAGTGTTCTCTTTATGAAATTTAAGAGTTGGCGTGATTGTTGAAGGAATGAGGATTTATTGAGTCAAACTCAGCATGATATTTCAAAACATTTTATCATCATTGCAATAAACATTAGTCAAACAAGTAAACAAAATTATAGTACATCACAATTTCCTTCTCAAATCATTTAACTAGAAATGATGCCTTATGAAAGGTGTCATTTTTATTGAAAAGAAAAAATATTGAAATCATGATGGGAAATGAAGCAAAAATGGGATTTTTATTATACTTTCTTCAAAGTCTCTTAAAATATATATAAGTTCTACAACTATTTAAAATGAAAACTTCGCAAATGATGTGTATTATTATGATTATTACTTCTTTAAGAAATTATCACAGTAACATAATATAATTTCTTTTATGAAAATTTTGTCAATTATTATAAAATTTCAAAAACATTTTTCTTACAAATATTTATTTAATCTAAAAAAATGTATGCATTTAAAATGATGAATAAACATTAAATTTCTGCTAATTTTTATGTAAAAATCTACTGTTTTTGCAATTTGTGATACTTGAATTTTTTAAGCATGAAAATACAATTTTCAAAGAAAAATTAATCTCTTATTTCATTATTTTCATCAGCTATTAGCATTACCTTCAGATATTTTTTGCAATTTAGAAAGCATTTGAGCAAGTTTCTGCTGTCTGTCAGCAAGCTCACCCCTTCCACTAAAGTCCACTCGAAACAAAGCCATTACTGAATCAATAACCTAATAAAATAAATGCCAAAAAATCAAAAGTTTTTTTTCATCTAGACCAAAATACATAAAAAAATTCAAATAAAATATTTAAAAAGAATAAATTCTTTATAATGATAAAATTACTAACTAAAAGTTTATATACACCTCCTTCATCATGAAATTTGGTAGATACTAAATCTAAAATTTCCATTTGGTGTTCACCTAAAATAATATAGAAAGCAAAAGACATTTTTTAATTTAAATGAAACATTAATCACTTATAAAAAAATTAGCATACTCATTTAGATCTTTATATTCAGCAGATATTATCAATAACTATAGAAAATCAATATAAAAAAAATGAGTATAGTATTTTAAAACAAAATAAAGAACACTTTTGAATATATATAGTATACTTTTTTTAACTATTTGAAGTTTGATAAAAGAAAATAAAGTATTGATATAAACAAAATATTCCGTTTTTAGTTATTTCTGCTTACTTAAATTTAAAAACAAATACCATTAGCATTTTAGGTAATTATAAAATTTTAAATATACAGTAATTTTTCAGTTATTGATGCCTGAATTCCAAAAAGATGCCATTCACAAAAAAACAAATTTTCTACTGATTTTTTAGAAAATATATTGGACAAATCTGTGCAAAATGAATTTCATCATTCCTTTAAGTAATAAATGTGTTTAAGTTATTGAGTGTTTAAATTGTTTAAATGTATATTTGCTTTAATTTCTTCGCATTTGCATAATTTAATGAATTAATAGTAATAGTTGTGGAAATAATAGTTTACATGGAAAATCAGCAGCACTTTACATATTAGTTTTTAAAAAAAAAATTGTTAGTTCATATATAATATTCAAAAGGTATTAAATTACATATAAGTTATTTTTAATTTATGATAAAAAATAAAAAAAACTTTTCATGTAAGATCAATTCTCATAATTGAAATTAAAAATGACATAAATAAAAATGCTAGAAATACATAGTAAGGATTGTTTTCATTTTTTATAGTATAATAGCAAATTTACATTTCCACATAACAAATTTAATGCAAAAAACTTAAAATAATAAGAACAAAATTAAGTGCAAAATATTACATTTTGTCAAATATATTTTAATACCTTGTAGTTTTTACGACAAGGTATTACATAAGTTTTATACAAAAATTACTTAATTATCGCCGTATGTCTGTTTATATCATCGTTCATATTTTTCAGCAATAGTCGCATAGCATTTTAACATTTTCATATAACTACTAATCACACCAATTCCAAAAAACAATTTAAGGTCTTTAATCAAAAAGCTTCACAAACCGCTTATGCCAGCCAATAAGTTATGTTTGACACTTTTTTAAATATTTATTGCTAACCGCATCAGAAATCTGAAGTAATATTAATTAATACTCATTGACAAAATTTTAAATATTAGTTGATTCCCCTAGTTATTTCATAAATACAAATTGCTAATTACTGTTATGAAAATTTTAAATAGCTAAATGCATATCATTTCTCTATATTTTAAATAAATACTTCTTCAGAAAAAAAAACCTTCAAAAATACAATTTTTTTAATTAAAATTTAGAAATTAAAGTCAATATTTTTAATAAAATTGACTCATGTTTTGTACAGTTCTCAACAGTTTTCAATTAATTTCTATAAATATTTTCATTTATATTATAGTTATTTAGACACATTATTCAAAATATATATTTCATTGAATTCATTCAAAATATTTTTGAATGTGAATATAAATATAAATGACAAAAATAAATAGATTTATTTAAACAGAATTTTAAAAAATATTAAAAGATAAAACTTTAAAAATATTTAAAAAATAAAAAAATTATTTTAACAATTTATTTCTTAAATTTATTCAAACTCAATAAAAAAATTCCAAAATATTTTGTCCCGCTGTCCAACAAAAATCAATGCCCAATATTTTTCAAATAAAAAAAAAGAAAACTCAGTATTATGGAAATTAAGCAGTGAAGAACTAATACTCATTTCTTACTAGTAAAGGCTCTAACATACAAAACATTAGATAATACTGCCTCATGATCCAGATTAAAACGATCAGCAATATTCTTTAAGCGATCTGGTCGACTATATTTGATTAAGAATGGAACATATATATTTATTGTTTATAAGTATAAAACACAAAAGTAATTTTTATATTAATAGTTAAATAATTAATAATAAAATAAATCCTAATTAGTGTACAAAAACTAAATCTCAAAATTTATCTAGTTATCTTTAAAGAGGAAGCTTATTAAAATCATTACACTCTGCATTAAAAAAATATTCTTCAAAACGAAGTTCAATAACTTTCATATTCTAACATAAATATTATCAAAATATATATCATGTCAAGCTAAATATAAATTGTGAGAGTAATTTTTTTTCTTATTTTCAAGTTAATATCATATATTTTCATAACACATTAAACAAAAAACTACTAACTAGAAATGAATTATTAACTTCTATTTTAAAGTTAAAAATATTACAGCTAAAAGTAGTTTTATTTAAATAGTTCTTAAAAAACTTTTAAGACCATATAGATAAAATTAAATAATTCTGTTTAGTGCAGAAAAGATGTTTATAAATAGAAACTGAGAATTTTCAACAATATTTTCAATGTATATATACACACACATAAAAGGATACAATGTGTTCTCAGTATCAATAAACATAGCTTTTCCACCTGTATAATCATTTGCCCCTGGCAACTGGCAAGTAACTTTAAAATAAGAAGATTTGAAACGAGCATTTAAAATACATTAAATAAGATGCATTAAATTCACACTTTTTCATGTACTTTAATTGTATATAAAAAAAAAAAACTCACCACATAATGTATGAGAAAGTTGAGTTTTACCAGTCCTAAATTCACCAAATGCTTCAGTAATAGCCATACTTTCAATTCCTCCACCTAAAAGCTTACTGAAATTGATGAATTAAAAATTATTTTATGTAATTCATTAAGAAAATAATATCTAATATAGCAATGTAATAAGAAATAATAATAAAAATTTTCAGGTATCTCATAAAAAGCAGTTTAATTTTAAAAGGTAAAAGAATATATAGTGAGTAAAATATGAAAATATTGTATGAAGTATACAACATTTTTGATAACAAACATAGGCAAACACATAATAAACTTATCTATATAAATTGAGAAACTAAATAAAATTTCACAACCACAACTGTATGATTAATAATGCAAATACATTATTACACATGTCAAAATTTCTGCAGAAAAAATATTAGAAAGTTCTTAATATGACATGTAATGCAATCTAACTGTTATCACAAATGTCACTATTTTTTCACAAAAAATGTGAATAGATATTTCTTAATCGGATTTGAAAGTCAAAACACCTCTGATTAAGCATTTTGTACCAAGAGCAGAATAGATACTTCTTAGATTGACTTACAAAAAGTCAGTAATTATTAAAAAAAATTAGTAATATGTAATGAAATTGAATAATTTTGAAACTTGAATGAAATTGAATTTGAATAAACTTAAAAATGAGTAATTTTTCGGAATGAATTTCAATTTCCCAAAAGATTTAATTTAGTTTCCTTAACCCTCTGACTGAGCATCCAGCGATTTCCACAGGCAAATCAAATATAGCAAAATTAGCTCATCCCGCGATTTTCACGGACATGTGTTTTCCTTGTTTTATTGAAGAGCATATCTCGGTTTTCACCGTTTCCCAGTCTTCAAAATTTTATATATTTTACTTCTTTATATTATGGAATAAAAAGATATTAACTGTTATTCAAAAAAAAAATTGTGTTAAAATCGGAAATTGGTATTTTTAACAACTTAGATTCTCATGATGAAAATCAATATAAAAAATATTTTCTGGGAAGAAAAATTTGCATATTTCAATACTTCAATATATATATTCAAAATATGTAAAATAAAAAAATTACACATTTTTGAAGCCATTTCGGTTTACATTTAAAGGGTTAATTGCAAATAATTTACTATCCAAACAATACTAAGAAATAATCTTATTATCAAATATATATCTTAACCTCTATTAATTTTGAATCAATATTTTACATCTAACATAAAAGTATTTTATAATTATTTTGTATATTTATGAATGCATTTCATTAAACTCAACCAAGGCAAGCAATTTAATCTAAAGTAAGTAATGGATGTAATTAAAGCAATTATTAATTCTAGGAATAATTTTTTATACTTCAAATAGCAAAACAAAAATGACAAAAATCTTATAACAAATATAAATACTCATTTTTTTAAGAAGTGCATATTTATATAAATAGATATATTATTGAATAAAAGTAAAGAAATTATAAAGATCTTTTTAAAAACAAATCAGTGAATTTATTTGTTAGATTGTTTACTGTTGCTTTTCACGGTAATTTCCCAAATTAAAAGTCAATTTGCATGTACTGATTAAAATGAAATATATAAAGACTCCATTGGTGTTGTTTTACATTACTAATGTTTTTAATTTATTAATACTGGATTTATATTTTTGTTTACACTTTTGACCTACAAAGTAAAAGCATTTAATATCTAATAACTTTTTTAGTGAAATAATTTTAGAAATCGATTTATTCCCAATTTAACAAAATGCCTTGTAACTAAAAGAAACTTTTTTCATTAATATTCCAAATATAAGATTTTCATATAATTTGATAATTAAATATGAACATACTTTAATAATCTTTTAAATTTTTTTCAAGAAACTAAAATTAATACAATAAAATAATGTTTAAAATTAATATAATACATATTTTAGTGAAAACATTATTTAATGGGAATATAATGATTTAATTATAGTTTAATTTTCTGAACAAATTTTTGAAATTAGAACTATAAACTTTTGTCAATAACAAGAAAAAAAATAAACTCGCAAAAATAATTTTAAATAGGAAAACTAAATTTTATGGCAAAATAAAGTTATTTATACAAGTTTATTAACAATTTATAAAGTAAAAAACAATAAGTTCTTAAAATATGATTTGTAATAAGCAAAATATAAATATTGAAAGCTAAAGTTATCAATATTTACTTTAATTCTTCACTACCAGTACTTATTTTGAAAACTAACTTTCGCCTCATTGATGCTTCCAAAGCGGTTAAAAACACGCAATTCTAAAAAGAATATATTAAATATATTTTACAATATAAGGAAGTTATAAGAATATTTCATAGGAAAAATAAAATGCTCAAGGATAAATCTCAAAACTCTTCCTTAAAAATTCCTTAATGGAAGAATTACAACAAAAAGTATAAAATGTAATTAAATTTAAATACTTTCACAATTTTTAATCATTATTCACTGTATAAAATATGCAAATAGCTTTAAAACAATACACATTTTCATATAAAAAATTAAAGATGAAAATTTAATTTTCTATGTAATTTTTTTTACATATGAATTATTACTAACTCAAAAAATATTCCTAAAAAAGAACTGATTTACAAGAGAAAAATAATTATTCCTTAAATATACAGAATATTAAACAAATTCTGTTTCATTTAAAATATGAATATATTATAAATAAATGAAATTTTAACAGTTAAAAAATATATTCTAAAATGGCACTAGAATAATTAGCATAATAATGTTCTTATTAGCATTTCATATCTGATAACAGTTACTTCTTTTATATATCATCTGTGTTAAATAAATGAAAAAAATGAACATGTAAGTAATGTATCATATTTTATATACACATAATTCAGGTGAATGGCTACTATGCAGAAATTGGAGTGACTTGCTCCAGTTATATAAGTTATAGGACATAAAGCAGTAAAAAATATAAAAGATAAGATTATATTTTCTGTAGTTTTATAAAATACACAGAACATTGTTTTTTTTTTTTTATAAATATATAAATTCATAAATCCAAAATCAAACGCTTAATACATGATATTAAATTATGGAAAAATGTAAATTTAACATTTGATTCTCCTAAAAGCATCAAATACTCTAAAGCAAAATTTCCCATCATTTTTATACCATTTGTTCTGTTCATTTCTCCATATTTTTAGTTTTATTTCAGCCTTTTCAGAAAATGCAGTGATAATCTAATAGACATTGCTCTATTAGCAGCAGACCTTAGAGTATAATATAAAATTTTCGTCTAATAAGTTGAATAACATTTCATGAAGAGTGTTTTGAATTATAAATTTTCTCTCTCTCTCTCTGGAACTTTTTAAATCAGTGATTTAATTCTTTCTTTTTGCTGTGATGACTTAAATGTCAAATCAGTTAAATAAAATAATAAATTTACATGTTTGATAACTTTGATAATATAAACTTACAATGAAATAATTTTGAGCATATATTTGTATAAAAATTAAAAATCTTTAAATCAAATTAAGAGCAATCATTCAATATTCCAGTTTTTGATTTTGACTAAAGATCTCTATATAATAAACAGATTACAAATCTCATCATCCAATCACAAAGTCTCTTCACAATAACAATTCTAGATATCAAAATAGTAATTAAAGAAATAATTCAAAAATTGAAATAAAAATATAATATAAAAATTTAAAAAATAGGAAAGGCCACGAAAAACAAACTTAAAAAATAATGGCAAATAATATATGGCAAAAATATACACAAAATAACAAACTTATACAATTTTAATCACAATTTCAAATGTTTTTTCAAACATTTGTAAACAAGTGTAAAACATAAGCATCTTCAAAATATGTAAAATATCTTCAAAAGTTTTACTATAAAGTTCTCTAGAAATAATTTAATTGCTTTTTACTTTGATAGTATTTTAATAAATCTTTAAAAAAAAAGAGAGAAAAAAAAGAAAGAAAGAATGAAAGAGGAAGAAAGAAAGTAGAGAAAGAAAAAAGAAGAAATAAAAAACTAACTTAGTACTGGTAAGAAAAATTAATTATATTGCACCTGATATTAAGGTTCCAAATAAAGTGAAACGGACATTTTTCTTAATAATAAAAACAAAACAATGCATCATTTTTCAAAATCAATAAATTAAGTTAGAATAATTTCGTAAATAGTAAATATATAAAAAATTGAATCATATAATATAGTCTTGAAAATACTGTAAAATAATAAAATTATAAAGAAAACTCTAATGGCATTTACATCTGGCATTTACTTGCTCATAGAAAAAAATCTCATTGAACCTTTCCCATAAAAAAGAATTCAGGGAAATACATTTTAACCTCCTAAGCTAAATTTTAAAAAGTTGGAATGCTGTCTAAAATGTACTTGAATTATCAATGATATGGAATAAAGAAATATTTTTTCCTAGTAAATATCACATCATATATATATATATAGCACCATTTTATAATTTTTACGAATTCCTTATTATAAATTTACTTAGTATTAACTTCATGAATTTCAACAAATTATAAGTTAAATTCTTTATTTCATGTGAATATACTTGAAATAGGCTACCATATTACAAAAAAAAGTAATGGGTACATCAATTAATAAATCATTTAAAATTAAAATCGATTAATTTGACAATTACATACATTTTTAAGTGCTTAATAGGGAATGATCTAATAAAAAAAATTCAAGAATCATCTCAATTGCATTTTTTATCAATTCAAAATGCATGTTTATTTATATTTAATTAAAAGAAATTTTCTATTTTTGTAAAACTGATTGAACTATTTTTAATTCATACTGCAACCTCAAGATAATAGTTCTATCACCTATTGAGCAGTATTAATGTAGGCTTCATTTTTTATTAATATTATTGCTCATAAAATTTTAAAAGCAGTTTTATAGTTATTGTTACTTGAACACATCAGTTTAAAAATTACTTTATCAGTTTGATTTTGGAAGGGGGGGGGAAAACATTTTGCAAATAAATAAAAACAATATAAGAATTTTTAAAAAAATATAATACATAATTTACAGAGCTAATGCAGCACTTTTGACAGATATTGTCCCTAAAATTTATATAGTATATAAGAGTAGTTTTTTCTTGCTTGGCAAATTATACTTGTTTTATTATTCTATATGTTAATAAAATTGAATATTTTATTCTTAAATACCTAAAAACAATTTCTATACTTGAGAATATATTTACATTATTTAAATACAGCATTAAACAAATGTGTCAACTCTAACTACGTTAATGTATTAAAATGAAAATTTTTCAGTAAATAAAATACACAAAATATGAAGGATGCCAATCAAACTCTTAAAGTAATTTCAATCTTGAAAGTTTGAAACACTTCCATAAAAGTTTAAATGCTAAACTTCTTTTCCGCAATAACATGTTTTAAATTGATAAAACAAAAGTATGATTTCAGAAATTCAAATTCCTTTAAGTAACTAAGACAACAGTGTATTTTTTACAAAAGATATTAAAAATTTAAAAAAGAAATTAAATTATAAAAACTTCTCAACAAATTTTACAAACATGTTATTATATATAGCAATGGAAAAAAACATATTTAATATTTTACAAATCTTAAACAGCCGCAGAGAAATAAAAATTAAAATATAAAAATTATTAAAATTTAATTGATTTTAGTAAATTTATTTAGGCTAATTAAATGAATGTGGATCTTATAGACAGAATTGAAAGACAGAACCAATGGAAATTAAATTTAAAATGACAGAGAAGAGGAATAATATTAAACTTATAAGTTCAATAATAAAATCTTAAAATTATTGTAACTCAAAAAAAATGTTACATGGAACTTAGTAAATAAAAATAAGATTTTTAATTATGAAAAAAAATCAAAGCTGAAATGAGTAAATAAAAATCTTATTTTCTATGAAAATATGATGTATAAAATATGAAATCATTGAAGAATAACTATCACATAATAGAAATTATGTGATAAAGATTACTAATAAGGAAAAATAAACAGAAATTCTTATATTCTACATAAATAACTTAAGATAAATAATTTCATTAAAAATTAATTTCCAATTTAATATTTAGTTTAAAAAAAAAAAAGTAACAAATTTACATTCATTTTCATTAAGGCTTCCTTTATTTTGTCAACCTTAGCTTCAGACAGACCTTTTATAGAATTAAGCTTCTTTTTTGTTGTCATTTGTAAACCCTAAGAATATTAAAAATGAAAATTATATATATATATATATATAAATTGTATCCAATAAAAAATTTATTTAATATTTAAAAACTTTTAATAAAATATTTAACTCACATACCTTAATTGTACATATTCCTGAGCTTTTTAATTTTTTAATATCAGCAACATTCTGAAAGAAAGAGGCATTACATTTTAATTACATATATATAGTACATTCACATAAATTCATAGCTCATAGAAACTACTTTTTTTTTTCACTAATATTATAAAACAGCTGAAAATGAAATATTACACTATGTGATAGTCAAAATATGTGGGGGAAAAAACTGTTATCATTTTAATTTTGTTTTATTTTTTACACAAATAAAAAATAATTAATATTAAAAAAAGGAACACAATTTAATTCAAAAGATTGGAGATTACAAAATTTTGTATCCTAAATGGGCATTTATTTTATACAAAAAAAATTTTAATTTTGTTGTTGCACAGTTTACCACAGAATTTTTTATATATAAAAAATGAAATTTAATCCATTGTTTTAAAAAATAATTATAATAATTTCTTATTTCTATGATTCCTTGTGAACAGTGTTAGAATATTATTTCCAGATTCAAATTATTATAAAAAAATAATATGAAACATAATTTGTAGTTTTATTTAAAATTAAACACCTAAAAATTCAATGAATTCTTTTTAATTTTGCTTCTTGTCATAAAGTTATGAAAAAAGAATAGTAATCTTGCAGTAAATATATATTATATATACTTTTATATATATATCTTACTTTTTAATACCATATTCTTTTATCCATGTATTTATTTATATTCAAATATTAATGTTTAATTTTTTTATATACATAATTATTCTTCTAAAATGCAAATTCTATGCAAAATTACTTTAAAGTAATATGTATCAATGCATCAAAATATCATTGAATGATTTTATGCAATTAGAAAACAGCAACTTAACATTCAAAAATCAAGAATAGATTAAAAAATTAATTTTAGTGAATTTTTTTCTTAGAAATCTTTAAACATGAATAAGAGAATACCTTTTAAAATGTGTTTGTGTTATTATTCATTAATAAATCATTTTAATAAGAAAAATAAATTGATAAAAAGCTCATACTATTCCATGTTCTTGTAACAGATCAATGTCTTGGAAAAATGACTCCTGAAATTAAAAAAAATAACTAATACAAAGAAATTAAAATGTATAAAATTTTTTAAATTACTTAAACAACTAATGAAATTACATTAACTCTTTTAATACAAAATTGATCTTAAGTAAATAAAGATAGGTTGATTTTTGAGTCTTGAGTGATTTTTTCATGGGATGTAATTCAATTATTAATTTTAAAATTAATAAGAGAGCTTTTTAATGCATTTACTTTTTAACCCATTTAAATTCACTTTTAGTTTACTCATTGAAATCTCTCTATTGTAAGGAATGCTTTCTTTAAAAGCCATCTGATCATATAATCATATCGTTCTAATTACATAATGTTATCATTCATTAAAAATAAGGTAAATATTAAGTTTTACTAAAATCATAAGTCTCTACTTAATAGTAACAAAAATAAAATAAAAATAGAGAATGAAACATAATTTTTTTTAATATTTTTATATTTATACTTATTTATTAAAAAGTTCTTAATTAATGAAAAATTTAAAAGCTTATTCCAATTTATGCACAATTCATTATTAGCATAAACAGGTATTCAAAGGTAAATTAAGTTTTTCAAAGGTATGAAAATGCTAAGTAATATGCAGAGTAGTTATGTTCATTGAAGACTATAGGTATGTTTTTAATAAATTATTGTATTCTAGCAAGACTATATATTTAAAATGAAAATATTTAATATTTTTTAATGATAATTTATAACTCAAATTGGGTAGGGAGGAAGTTTAGAAGCTTTATTTTAGGATTTGTCAGATTTGAAAATTACTTAATGTCTATTAATATTTCTTATTATGCCAAGAAATTTCCATTAAAAGAATAAGCGTATACAGTGAAAATACATTTAAATAGCGATTAAATATTTTATAAAAATACATAAATTTTATTTTTAAATAATATATCATTATAAAAAAAACAATTTATTTGTACTAAAATAATTGCAATAATATGATTCTAATCAAGGAAAAAATTTTACACTAAGTAATGAATAAAATGCTATGTTCTAAAATCAACACAGAATTCAAAATGTAGTGCTTTTTCCAAACGTATTATTTTTACTCAATATATAGAACAAAAACGTTAATATGAAAATAAAATTAATGAATTTGTATATATTTCAATATTTTAATAGAAATAGCATTGCTATGAATTTTAAATAATCCTTCTTACATGATATTATATGATATTGTTACGATTTTTCCTACTCACACAGAAACAATAATATTCCTATTCACTTTTATAAATGAGAAAAAAATTCACACATTCTGTGAATTTCATTCTTTTACATAGTATTGTATTGTCACTTTTTCTATGTAAATATATTTAAATTGCACAAAGGTTACATTAATATCTTTTTATTTTTCACATAAGTCATCAAAATTACATATACAAATTTATTTGCTAAAAATTTGTTTGTAATATAAAAGAAATTTATTTGCAAAATCAAGCATTGAATGAAAATATCTGCCATATTCATTTATTAGATAAAAATATATATTTTTATGCTAAATATAAGTTTATTAGCATAAAAGTAAATATTTTTCGTTACTTATTTAAATAAATAAGAATTATAAATTATAAATAAATGAAAGTTATTTTTCTTATATTAAACTATTATCTTAAAAATAGTTCATACTTCTTCTTCTTCATAAGCTTCTTCATCAAGAGCCTGTTCTTGATATTCCATTGTTGAACAAAGCATGTATTAAAAAAGCTAAAAATATGAAAATAAATTAAGACAGAAAAATGCTCTTATGAATTAAATTTATTAAAATAAAGCAAAATATTTCAACTTTATTTTAAGATAATATAATATTGATGAAAAGTATTTATTAAATTATTAAAAATAAATTTGATTGGCAATTCAAAGGAAACTGCACATTTTCAAAATTATACTTAAATTCATTCTAAAATATTTTAATTTAAATTATTTAATTAATTAATAAGAAGTAAAAGTATATTTAACCATTATTATATATAATTCTAATTTTAAAAATATTTAAATATATAAAGTAGTTATTTTTTGAACACTATAATTAAAGTTGAAACTGTGGATTATAATCAAATACAACAGAGAGCAAAAAAAAATGTATAAGCTATGTTTATCTAAGGTGTATTAGAGTACATAGTTATATACTTAAAACTGACATACATCCGAAGAAAATATAATGGATCACCAAAATATGATTTGCTAGAATTAATAAGACTAAGTATATTAAATGGAAAAACTGAACTTGGCTACAAACCAGTTATGAAAATAGTGAAAATCCTTGTTCTCTTATCACACAAATCAAATTTTCAATTCTTTAATATATCTCCATTAATATGCTACACATTATTAGACATTAATATGCTACACAAAATATCCCTAACTAAATCACAATACCAAACAAATTTTTTACATCCTATTTAAATTAATTTTGATTATAATATTATTTAATAGATTTATAACTAGGGATTGAGTATTGCATTTTAGTTTTAGATTTCATTAAGACTTTTGTAAAATTGTTTATACTTTCAACAGCTTTGTTATCCTTATTTAATGTGTATTCTTATTCCTATAATTAATATATGTAGAATATATTCCACTTAAATTATAAGGGCTACATGAAAGTATAAATATTTATAATCTCTCTCATCAGTTTTAAAGCTAACTACAAAATCATGAAATGTAATCATGCAAGTAAATATGAATAGTATGAAAAACAACATTATATTGTGTATTTTACAATACAATATTTTATAGATTAATAAAATATTAAAAGAACTTTCTGATATTAGATTTTTTTAAGTAAAAAGTAATTTCAATTAACAAGCTGAAAGAAACATATATTGCACACACACTTTCATTCTTATATTCCTCATTGATTTTTAAGTACTTGATTGGCATTAAGTATAAAATTGGTATTAAAAATTGACAGTTTTTAATACCAATTTTTAAGGCACTAAAAATTGGTTATATATGTATATACTTAAAAAATATCCAAATTTAAATTGTAATTTTTGATTACAAATTTTAAAATATTACTAACTAAATTGGACATTTTTAACAACAAAAGAGAGTAAAATGAAAAAGTAACCAATTTAATTGGTATAATTTATATTTTAAAATTGAAATTACTTTTGTATAAATATACTAGAAATTATAAAAGCACTTTTCAATTAAGCATTTAATAATTTTTTCTCAAAGATCAAATTTGAGTACATAGGTTATAATAGTAAGACACACTAACAGATTTTTAATCTAAATTCAATGCAATAGCATGTCCTAAATTCCCACTCATTTAGTAATTTTTTTTCTTTCATGTGAATTGAATTATACATCAAAGACATATAATTTCCTCAAATCAAAACATTTCATTACTATGACGCAGACAATCTCATGAGTAATAAAATAATAATACAATATATATTATTCTTTTGTCTGAACTTTTAAATGTTAATTGCTTACCAAAAATGTTACAAATATTTACTATAAGTTACTTTCTTCAAAAATGATTAACACACATTGTTCTCTGGTAGATGTTTTGTTAAATAAATTAAAACATCTACCAAAGAAAAATTACCATCTACCAAAGAACAAGATTTTAGAATTCTTAAAAATCAGTTTTAGAATGTCAAAATCCATTTAAAATTGACTGATCTTTTTGTATTACAATGCAAAACTTTCATCGATAAAAATTAACTATCGTTCTGAAACCACAAGCAAAAGTTTATCAAACATTTCCCATAAAAACAGTAGGTGTAAACATTTCAGAATCCTAATCATCTTGATATTATCATAATTTTTAATTTAGGATTTTTCTTTGATGAAAGAATTTTATTAGAGTGTCAATATAATATAGGGTTATAGTTCATTTATAATAAATAGAATGTATTTTTGAAAAATAAATCTTTGAAAACAAACCTCATAAAAAGTCATCTTTTTTAACAATGCTAAAAAATTCTTTAATACTGAATATTAAAAACAAATATTTTTACTAAGGCATCTTTAAAAGCTTCCCAGCTCTAGTGTTCATATTAAGTTCTAAATGCATAGTATAGTAAAAACTTAAGTTCTTAGTAAGTAAAATATATTACAATTATATTATTTATTAATATTTAACAGTTATATAATTTGATATTCGTTTCTGGGAATAATAATACTGAAATCTTTTTAACATATTCTCAGAATAATCATTAAGGTAAATACTTAACCATTAAACAAAACATTCAATTCTCTATATAATCATTCTTGAATGTCTACAATGATATTCATAAATGTTTCTGGAAAACTTATATATTATAATCATACAATGATCATATGATAATGATAAAATCTTTAGAAATATCTTTTATTAACAAAAGAGTGAAAGAAGGTATTTTTTTTTTATCTATCAATATAAGCTTTATATCTGGAGATAAAAGAAAGTAGAATTTGCCCATTACATGATTTAATTTGTTTTATTGCCATTTAATGCTAAAAGACATTTTTTGCACTTTAGCCATTTTCTGTATTTTTTTTCAAAGTTGATAAGGAATATCTGAAGTTTAAAATGGTTTTCTAACCACTACAAATATCCAAGTCTAATGTACGTATTAAACCCACAAACTTTTGATATAGAAGCCAGTTAGCTAACTATTCCATAACCAATTCAGTATTTATATTACATGATTGAATTTGTCATTAAATATAATTAATGACACATTCAATCATGATTTGCAAAAAGTAAAATGATTTTTTGGCAATCACTAATTTACAACATAACTATTAAGCATTAAAAGAAAAGCTATGTGGATCAGTTATCTTAGTTATAAAAAACAGAACTTTTCTTATATTAATTTTTACATAGTTCATGTTGTATTTTTAAAAATATTTCCGGATAGGAAAACAATTTTTTTTATTTTAAAATTTATTTGAAAACTTAGAAATCTATTACTTTTCACTTGAGTAAAGTGAATTCTATACTTTACTATCAGATAAAAATATTTTAAAATTCTTGACTAATACATGTATGCAGATATATTCATAAAATTTTAAATTAAGAACTGAAATAGAGATATTATTATACTTTAATTGATATACTTTCAATAAAAAAAGAATTTCAGTTTTGATTAATGCTTGATAATTTTTTATAATTGTAGTATTTTTTAAAAAATATTGTTCACATTTAATTTTTCTAACTTTTTAGACCAAATTCATTTTTATTTTTGTTAAACACTAAAAAATATGCCTACTATATAGGTATTAATAAACAAACTTTCTATAACACATTAAAAACTCATTAATAATTCTCATTGTATGTAGATGAAATATTATAAAAATGTTTTTGTTAATCTCTGTGATAATTAGTAGAGGATCTTTCTTATAAAATGCATCTTTTCTTACTTTAAATTAAATTTGTATATGAGCAAGTTAAAATTAGCTCTTCTTGATACATTTATCTGTATGTAATTTTATGTAAAAGTAAATAACGAAATGTACTTATCCATAATAAGAAAAAATATTATATAATAAAATAGAATAATTAATATGATAAGAGAGGCATTTCTCATCTCCAATGTTTATTTACAGTAGGAATTTCTGGCTTTATATGATATTGTGAACAATTAAAAGTACATTTTTTCTCCTATTTTACATTACTTTACCTTCCTTAAATTGTAAAATCTAAGTGCATTCCAGATCTGCACTTTTGAAATACAAATAATGGACATTTTTCCTAAGTATGTATACTATAAAGTCTGCAATTTTCTTATTAATAATTTCCTTTATCATCCTATAAACGAGAACTTTAAATAAATTACATTTCATATCTATTAAAATATATAGTTCATATTTTTTCACTTTTATTGTTAAAAAATAAGATTCCGAAGAGTTTTGAATTTTTAATAAATGATAATCCTTAAGCTCCTTTAAAGTAATCATGTTTCATGTTATTTTGATTCATAAATTTTGTACTAAAATATTAATTATACAAGAAAAAATTTCACTTAAAACCATTATAAATAAACTGATATATTCAAATTACCATAGAATTACAGAACTTTATAAATTTCAAATAGGAATTAAGAATTATCACTGCCTCAATGAGACCATGCTACGGACCAAAAACTTATTGTGAATTCATAAATTAGATTCATAAAAAACATATACTGTATTCCTTAATTGAAACAATTTTTTGAACATCTTTCCATTTTGAGACATGAATATATAATAAAAACATCTATATTATTTGGGCTATATTATATATGGTAAGAACATATATATTATTTGAAAATTTGCTAATTCAAAAATAAAATATTTTTCAAAGATTACCTTAGATTTTCTTTAAAGAAATTAAATACAATATCTTGAAAAGATACTTAAAAAAACTTTATTTTGCAAATATACAAATAACTATGTAGAAAAGTTCTTATTCCAAAAATCATGCATGCTAATTTTCATCATATTATGTTAGCAAATCAATTCTATACTACTTTTCATAAATATAAAGAATAAAGAACATGTTTAATAGCAAAATGTTGAGGGGAAAAGTTTGATTTCTGACTTCAGTTTTACACATCAATAATATAAATGAAAAATTCTTTAAATACATAATATGCAAAATGCTTTTTCTCAATAATAATATATTATTCTTTCAGATTTTATTTTTGCTTAATATTTAATTTTTTGTTTATCAGATGCATCAAAATGCAATAACCATTATCAATCTAATAATTTGTTCCATTATTAGTATAAATTTAAGCACAGATGCTTTATAATCCTTCAAGCCAATTTTTGAGTAAGATATTCATGGCACATTTCTTTGTTTATATGGACACATGGATTCTTATGACATAAAAGAAATGGAGAATAATAAAAATTACGCCCAAAATTCTATTTTGGCTACCTTAGTATTTATGTCATTAGAAAGAAATTTATAACATTTTGTCTTATAAATCTTATTGCTTTAAAATATATTTACACTTTTACTTTATCAAATTTAAATTTATTATTTAGGTGTATAAGCTTTTTTCAGCAATTTTTGATTTCATAATTACATCTTCACAACACTACATCACCATTACATAACATCTTTTTTAAACATTTTTAGTCAAAAAAATTAAAAAATAAACATGATGCATTATACGGCATCTGCCCCTTAATTTGATCTGAACCTGTAGTTTAACCCCTTAAGCAGTTTGCCCATGCAGTGTACGAGCTCCCATAAATTGGCCTTAACTGGTTTGCCTGTACAGCATATGGGCTTCAATATTTTCTCTTTTCTGATTTGCCCCTATTTTTCACTATTATAAAGAGACTATTTAATATTAATATTTTTCAGATGGTGTGGCTTATCCATGTAACTGAAATGCTTTTCATCCACTTTTTTCTTTGTGGGAGGAACATTTTTTTGAAATTCTTGTTCTAATGTACTCAAATTTTGAAATTTTTGTTCTACTTATGAATTTAAAATAGTGGAAGAGACAAAAAATATGCTTGAGAAAAGGAACATTTAGGGGTTTTTGTGTTCCAAAATTGTAAAATAAAAATTGTTGTAAAAAGTGGGAAAAAAAATTCTTATTCTATTAAGTATGGTAATTTTAATTAGATGCAATAAAAAATATTCCCTTTTTTAGAACCATTTCTTGTAAAAAAATTAATCGTCTAAGGAATTAAAATGCATCACATTCATCAGAGACATGAGAATGCTAAATTGGATATGTAATGAATTATAAGACCTATTGGGCGTTTGTCAAATATTCACTTTGGTTCTACATTTAAAAATAATTGATTTATCCAGATAATAATTTAAAAGTTTAGGTAAACAATAAATTCAAATTTTCTATTCATTTCCTCATATGTTTATTTCTTCCTCTTAATTACAAACTTTTCACACACAATTAAATCTTAATTTTGTAATAAAAAAAATTTTACCAATCATACAAGCTTGGAGAAATATACATAGAACTAGCTGCTTTGACAATTATCTTTTGATAGCATAACAAATTCTGGTCGTTATATAGACACAATGTGGTTTAATATTACGTAAAAATTCTATATCATTTTTTCTATATATTTCAATTAAATATTTAATAAAAAAATGCATCAAACTCAAATCAATGATACTAAAATTGAATTCAATGGCACAACAGCTCATAGTGGTCCAAGGCTTACATTGCCCATCTGTTTTCTTGTCAAAGAGCCCTGCGGTACAATGCATGTCCTGATTAGGTATACCACTAAGTCCCCAGTGTTTAGATTTCAAGCATGCTTGGTTCTTAGTTTTATCAACCCACTGGAAAGATGAAAGGTGTGTTGATTTTACTAGGCTGAGAACGGTGCTACAAAATATAATTAATAATAATCAAATTTAAAATGTGGTATCATATTTTAATAAACAAACATCTTACAGCAATAAGGGATAATTGCTAAAATATAACTAAATTAAATTCAGTGAAATGACAACCAATAGGGAGGCCACAGCGTAAGTGCTGACATCCATTTCATGACCAAGGGCTCTGAGGAACAAAGCATATGCTCTGATTAGGGGTCAGCTTAACTCGAAGCCCCCAGTATTCAGTTCCCAAGCATGCTTATCTGTTTTATCGACCCACTGAAAAGATGAAAAGCTGAGTCATCCTTTCCCAGCTTCTTGATCCTGTGCTTTGGGAACACAAATTGTTACATCAACACCACCAGACTCTCTTTAATTTCTGTAATATACTTTAACTATTTATATATACAGATTTGTTCAGGTTCACAATTTTCATATGTAAAAACGAAAGGAAAAAATAATGTTGGCTCAAACATAATTCCTTGGTATTTTTTTTCTCCTGAATATTATCTCCAAATAAATATGCCTCATCAGAAGTGCATCTATAATTCAGAAGCACACAAATATATTTTTGCCTATGTATTAACAATAATGTTTTTATTCAATTTGTTATATTCTTTTTGCTTTAAACCAATTTGAGACAAATTGCCACTTTCATTTCAGATTATTTTTCCAATTAACTATTCGAATTTTTTAAGTTATATTAAGTAATATTTAAAGCCACAAGTGAAAAAATTCATAATTGCATATTATAACTGCATATAAATTATGTAGTTAGCATTTGTATTAATCATTTCACTTAAGAGAGAAATAACTATCTTTTTTACAGCAATCAATTTACATAAAAAAGATTTTCTTCCACAAAATATTCCCATTTAGCGCTTTCCCTTAAGATGTCAAAAGATTGAGCTTCAGCCTACAAAACTGATTATTTAGCAAAAATTTAAAAAAAAAATTAGTTTATAAATACAATTTATATTCAGAAACAAAAGTATTTTTTACCAATGAACCAAAAGTTATGTTTTTAATAAATTTAATACACAATTTTTCCTTTAAAGCTTTTTAAAGAGATTTTTTTGACACTTATTATAATTATGTATCATAGAACTTAACAGGAGTACCAATTTTTCTCCATTTCCCAACATCAAATATATAGAGTGTGTAATTTATTATGCCTTTAAACTATGCAATACACAAATAATTGAAAAGCAACACTATTATAAGAAATTTCCTATTTTATACTAGGTATGAAATTTCTCTCAAATTTACAATATAAAATGAAGCAAAATCTACTGTATATTATAAAATAAATGTATCATTTCATAATAATTTTCACTATAAAATTACTAATCCTATTTAGAAAAATATATACGAAATAGATATCAAAGATTGAAAGTATACAATTCATATTATTTAATGCAAAACTAGCTAAATTTTAAAAGTTCAGGTACTTCTGCGATAGCTTAATATAGCTCACTATAAGCAGTTACAGGTAACCAAATAATATGGTACTAAGCTATTCCCAAAGCAAGTTTAATAGTCAAATTTACAAATGCCACTATAACTTTCTATTAATTACGGAGATTTCTATGCAAAATTTGTCTTGATAGTAGTGTCAATTGAAAACCTTGAAAAAGATTTAAAGATAAAAAATAGGATTATCAGAAAGTTATTATAACAATGATTATTTGCTCAAAAGTGTTTCACAGAAATTAATTCCAAGAATCGTTAAAAATTTATCACTGTCAATGTTATATGCCAGAAATAAGATTTATCATTTTATAAGCTAGGAAATTTAAGTCAAAATCTTAAAAATATTAAGAATTATTAGAAATATATGTATATATATACAAATCAAGATTAATTATAGAATTTCCACTCAAATACTATGCCTTAGTAATAAATTTTCATACTTTACTAAATACATAAATTTAATAATTGAACTAATATAAATATATTAAAATGTACAATATAACCATGATTGTAAAGTTGAGTATTTAATCATTAGTCCTTATATCATATAAACATTTGAATAACTGGTAATTGCTTATTATGAATAACCAATTACCAGCTAAGCAAATGTTTCTATATTCAAAGAAAGTTATAAAACTATATTATATTTAAAATGATCTATGTTTAATATATTTAAATAAAAAAAAAAAAACTAGAAACACTGTTTTGGAAACTATTATAAAAAGAAAACGTAATTACCTTTTAATTTCATGACATTGAGTACTTTACCCATGTGTTTTAAATACAAATGCACTATCAAATATATTTATTTCATATATCAATTATATGAAGCAAAATCTTTAACATTAAGTCATTTTCTTGAAATACAACATATTATTTAAAAATACAATGCTGCACACAAAGGAAATAAATTTAAATTTTGACTGCTTCAGAAATTTTTAACTTTTCCATAAAAAAATTAAAAACACATTTAATGCAATTTTATCAAAAATATAAAATTTTGTTATTTAAGTTGAAAACAAATGAACAGAACAATGAATGGAAAAGTCCTTTAATAACTTTCATCTTTCAAACAACAGAAGTTCTCAGATAAAAACCACACAAAAACAAATTGCAATTTCACTCCACTAACATTTTCAATTAATGCTTACAAAAGTGTACAAAATCTACCAGACAACCTGTTACAAAATAAATAGACAGTCAAATACAAGTAATAGTATGCGACTGATTGTAAATATTGATTTTGGACCAGTCTGATAAATTCATAAGAATGAAAGTTTATGTTTAATGGCTTTTGATAATGATAGAGTTAATGGAAATGTCCTTAACATTACACTTATTATAGTTCATCATGACTATCTGCTTCATTAGAATCTTCAGTAGTATCTGCTGTATCATCCAATTCATTATCTTCATCTTCTTCATCGTCATCAGTTTTTGTATCGGCAACTTTACGTTCCTCCTCATCCTGTTTTTCTTTCATTTTCTTTTCTGCCTCTTTAATAGCACCCCAAGTATCCTGTCCATGTTTTTCAGCTTCAGCCTCATCATCAGTGATTAAAACATTGTCAAAAATTGTTCCAGACTTAACTTGCCAAAGATCGAAACCAATGCCACAAATTTCATCATATTTATAAAGATTTGGATCAGCAGCATACTCAGGATTATCAATTTCTGGATGAACCCAAGGTCCTTTATAATTTGGATTATCAAGAAGCCTAGGTTTCCATTCACCTTTAAAGCCTGGATTGTTAATTTGTGGTGGTTCCCACTCTCCGTCCATTTCATCATCCCAATCTTCTGGTTTCACAGCATCGGGGTCTGGAATATATTCTGGTTGGTCCCAATCCTCTGGTTTCTTGTCATCTGGGTCTTCTATTTTAGCATTGTCATCCCAATCTTCTGGTTTTTTTGCCTCAGGATCTTTTATTTTCTTTGGTGGAAGAAAATCCCAATCTTTTTCAAGTTCACCACTTTCCACTTTTTCATTATCAATCTTTACAATATATGTATTGTCAGGTTTAACAATCAGAGTATATAAATGAGTATATACATCATCTTTGCACCTGATTTCTTTATTGATCAATAAATTCTTTCCCTTGTAATTAAAAATAACATGAACTTTCTTGGTAACCGGTCCACAAATATCAGGTCCAAACATAATTAGATAAGGCGTTTCACCATGCATATCAGATGGATTTAAATTGCAATCGAAAACTTTGACGTAACCACCGCCACAGTCTATACTTTGTTCGTGTTTAACAGTAAATTGTATCACCAATGTCTTATCTTTGTTGCTAAAAGGCTCAAATTTAGTAGATAGTCCATAAAATCTAGCATCTTGAGAAGTTTGAATGCCTTTGCTTATTTTTTGATCACCAAAAAACTTACCGTGAGTCAATACAAACTTGCCCCATTCTTTACCGGAATGTTGAGATGGAATCCAATTCTTTTCCCACGAATCATCATTAAATTCTTCAACAAAATATTGTTTAGCGTGAGCAAAAATAAATAAAGTACTAAATATGATCGCAAAAATCTTCATGGTCTCTTTAAAATTAAAAATCGAAGAAATCGCAAGCAATAATTAACAAAACACGAAACCTAGCGTCAGCCGGCCCACGATACAATGACTTTTATCAGGGATGGGAAAAAAGGAATGCAAACGCCGACGAACAGAAAAGCGACACATAAGCAAAACCCGTTACAGCTGCAGTTAACTGAAAACTTTCTAGAAAGTTTCCATGAATGAAATAAAATAAGTAAACATCCTATATTCATATTTATACTTCTGCATACTTACATAACTTAAAAGCTATTAATAAGATTGCCTACAGATATTCAATGATCTGTCAAAGCCTTTTCAAAAATAATGCTGGTAATTTCGAATCCGTCAAATAAAAAGAACAACACTTGATATGGCACACTACTAACCTATATTCGACATGTAAAATTAAAAGAACACCTAGGCCTCCATTAACATATAATGTTCCTATCTATATCACAATCTTTTAAAAATCAGGACTGGACACATTACCGTTTGTAAAGCAAAGCAATGCTTGAGGCGAATAATCGAAATACATTCGCCTCAAGTAATATGCCGGCAACCGTTTTGTTATAAAAATCGTAATAATTCTTTGTAATAAAAATTTTAATAGTGTTTATTATCAATATAATTTAATAATTGTTTCTAAAATATCATAAAATGTGCTTTTTTAGATTATCTAATGTAAAATAGTGAGTAATATTTCTAAGATACTTTAAATAATGTGTATTGAAAAATATTTATTCTTCTCTCTCGTGAACTCAGGCATATTGCAAGAGTTGATTAGCGTTTTTACTGCATTATTGAAGAAATAGTAACAGTTTAATTAAAATAAGTTGTTATTTTACTTTGAAATAAATTTTCCAACATCCAAAAAATAAATACAATTGAAGTACACAATGAGGTTTAATTGCATGAAACCAATTAGAACTATATGTTTTATAAATGTAATTTTACAACTATCAAGTATTAATAGCTTTTGAATAAATTTCTAATTTTACAAGGGATAAAACAACTTAGATTTTTCTAAAAAAGAAAAAAAGAGGAGACTAATTTCTGCATACTTACTTTTGTTATAAATACATGAACGAATGAATAGTAAAATGAGCAGTTAGTTGATAGTGTAGTCCAAAAAAAAGATAGAATTATATTTTTAATATAGATTTCAAGGAACATTTATCAGAAGTGTAAATCTAAGCTTCATTAAAAGCAAATTTACTAAAAAAGTCTTAGATTTTTTATTTATTATCTAGAATATCTGACGTTTAGTTGATTAATATTTTCAAATATTTGGTTTTATTTTTTTCGTATATTTAATTCTTATTTGAGTTCGCAAATTTAAAGCGAATGATAATTTCCTAAAATTTTTCTATTGTATTCGTTTTATTTTTCTACGATAGATTTCACATAATTATAGATTTCCACAGATTTTAAGTTTACTAACTTTTAAGTATATTAACTGTATTTTATTTTAAAGAATAACTGTCTAAGCAAATACAATTTTGACAGTTAAATTACTGTTTAGAGAATTACTCTTTAAACTAAACTTTTACATATCTCGTTCTTCAGAATTCATATTACCCACCCACCCCCCTTTTTTTAAAGTAAATATGGAAAATTTGAAGTATTTCAACAATGCTAGAAAAAATATGTATTATTTTTATGGAAAGAATAGAAAGTATTGTATCGGATAATTCGTAATTTTCTGGTTTTGATGATGAGCATGCTAACCAAATCGAATTTAAAGAACATGTGCGCAACGGTTAACACACTGAAACTAAACTCGCAGTTAATTAGAGGTTTTTTCCGAAATGTGTCATACTTTAAGAATTTCGCAAATGCAGTGCATCATTATTGTTGGTTAATTATATAAGTACTTACTGTATTTTTTTTATAAATAATCTGCGAATTATGTTTTAAAAATGTTCTGAATTTCATTGAGCGTATTATACACCACCGCGGATTATCTGATAAAAAAAAACATTCTCCATCAGAAAAGCTTATAAGGAAGTTTTGAAAGGAATACTGTTTATGTTTCATAAAATAAATAAATGGTACCGAGATACACTTGAGTTATTTAAGTTTTAATATTACATTCAAGTTACGTTGTAAAATTACATTTAATACGAATTCGGTTCCTCGTAAAGATATTACAATTGCATTTCACTAACGTCACTTCTTTATAAGTCTTTTAAGTTACACAACAGATTTTAAATTAAAAGTTATAGCGAAAGCAAATAAAATAATGCCGAGAAATGTGTTAATGTGAAAAAAACAAATACGCGCAATATAAAAGAAAAATGTATAAAATAAGTAATTTGTAAATAATCCATTTCTTTTATTTAAATATTAACGAAGCAAATGTATATATTTTTTAAATATGCCTACCATCTTTTTTAAAGTTATTAGAAGCTAAATATCAATAAGATTTACAAGACCTCGAAATTATCACTCTTGATCGATCTCGTACTTTCATCTCAAGTTTATCGTACTTTGCGTGACGATCCACAGATCTTTTTCATAATAAATGCTTTCTTTTTCTGTGCAGTTTATTATATTTTTAATCATACTGTGCATTTTTTCACTTTATGTGACACCCATATTATCAGCAGTACATATTTTAAACTATTCGCCGAAAAAAATTGCCGCGGATTATACGCCGCTGCGGTTTATGCGATGCTTTTTTATCCTTTTACTCGAAAAAAAAAGTCATGCGGATAATACGCCGCTGCGGATTTATTTGCAAGAAAATATGGTAATTTACAATAAAAATATGAAAAATTTTGTTTTCATGTACTTTAATTTTAGTATTCCAAATAAATAGAATTCTTCCACAATATACCTCCAATTCTATATTTTACTACATATACGCACTCCTCATTTCATAATTATTTCATTCAGATTAAACAACTTTTCCTAATTTTCTCTGTGAATCGCAGACTAAGAAATTATATTTTTTCGTATTTAGACACTTTTTTACTAAATATTTGCAAAAGAAGAGCAATTCAGAAAATCATTATTATATTCGGAACCCTCAGAAAACTTTTACTATAAGAATGGACACATTCGGTAATGCAGTTTCGCATCGTTTTGTTGTTCGTACAAGAATAAAAATCAATTTTAATCTTCTAATTCTCAATTTGATGGCTTAAATAATAAAGCGAGTCAGTAAAATTTAAATAGTAATGAACTATATGATGAATAATTGTTTAATATGGAGGGAGAAAGAAACACGAGTATAATTAATGTAATAGTTAGTTGCGAGGATATTAAATTTATAGATGCAGAAAGTATGATGTAAAACAATATCCTAAGTAAGGATTCTGAGTCTTATCTTATAACAGCGATTTACTGAAATAATTTAATTTTACTAAAATTCCCAATGATACATACATAGAGTCTGCTTTTCATTATTTACATGTATTAACGAATTTATCTGTTCTAATATCGTAACATTTTTGCATATCACATCATCATATTCTGAGTTTGGAAAAATTAGTCGTATTCCTATAGTTATATATGCCATTTATAAAGTTTGGAATTTAATATACTTTAGTCTTATCCAAAAAATTAATTTAAAATTTTCTTTTTATATTTCATAATAATTTTTTTTTACACATTAATGCTGAAATATTACATCATATAGGATTTAATGGGATTATGGTACAGCCACTATGAAGGTTTGCACTTGGCATCTGAATAAGTGACTCTGATATTATTATAGAAAAAAATTAATATTAAAAATCACAAATCATTCAAACTTACTGAACAATCTTAAAACAATTTAATAAGTATTAATATTTTGTTTTATTTTCGCATTTTCATGATTCATGAACTAGTCAAGCTAGATGAAAATTATACAATTTGGTATAGAGACATTGGAAGCGATACAAATAATCACAACAAAATAGATTTCTAAAAGATTCATCAGGCACAGTTCCTACACTTATATAATATCACTAAATAGACAAGAAAAATTATAAGTAAAATAAATTTAACCGTTCAAATACTAAAGTTTAATTTATTTTCCTTATAAGTAATGGATATGTAAACTATTACTCGTTAATATCGAAAGAAAAAATTAAAGCAAGCAATTAATTCCGAGTAATTAATAATGAATTAATTAATAATACGAGTAATTAATAATTTCTAAATCTTATCCCATTTACGTACAAATCATTAAATTTTGAATATTAAAAAACATCAGGTTTGAAACTGAAAAATTCATGTATTTAAATATATAAATATATTTAAATACATGAATTTTTCTGTAATATCTAAAACTATATAACATACCATTAGCTACATATAATTTTTTAGTATTCCTTAATATTTTAATAAAAAATTCAAATTTTAATGGCTACTTTATCACTTTTAATATTGGACTATTTTTTATAATGTTATGGACAAACATAAGAACAATATTTTGCTATCAAATCAAGTGGACCGTATAAAATGTCAGGTTATAATTTGTATTTTATAAAATGTTTTTGTTAAAATTGGTTTTATGTAAAATATTACTTAACTTGCAAATTTTTCGAAATGCATATATATGATAAAATAAAAACGTTGTCAGTTTACTTCTTTTAAAATATTTGGTATAACCTATTTTTAGAAACAAACTTTTTTATGATTCCAAAAAAATCTCTTTTAAATATTTCTTATATAAAATTTCATATTTTAGAATTTGTATTCTTCATGAAATATTTTTATTTGGAAAAGAAGATTGTCAAAATGTTGAAATTTGATAGTAATTCACTTAAAAGGAGTAGAAATGAAACTTCGTTCCATAATTTGCTAACTATCAAAGAGAAGATAAATACGTCTGACTTTTAAGATATCTTTTAATTCTTTTATACAAATGTTAATCTTTAAATTATTAAAATCGAAATATTTCTCATAATATTCATTTAAAATCTAATACATACATTTACAATTTTACACAATAGTTTTTTAGCAAAGTTTTATTTTTGAAAGAATTTATAGATTTTAAAAAATGTGGCCTTTGAAGCATGTGTTTTCATTCATCTCTTAATTTTAATACAATTGTCTGTGCCTGACTTTATAAGTAATTTTATTTTCATTATAAATTATATATTGTTTTATGTTTTTTAGACATTAAAAGAATAATGCATATAAAATTAAATACTATAAAAGAATACAACTTTTGGATTAGCTTCTGAAAATTTTAAATATTTCATAAAATTATAATACCTATGAAATATTTTTCTATCCGAAAAATAGAACAAAAATTTGCTTTAAAACAATCCAAATATGCTTAAATGTATTTCAAGAGATTCTATAATTCCTTCAATAATATAAGAATAACAATTTTATTATTTATAAAAATTAAACAAAGATATATTAAATATTTTTATATTTCAGATTCAAATGTTTCCTAATATAATATTAATATCTTCCGGAATTGCTTATCTTTCTTTTTATACCGCAAATTGAAAATCGATGGAAATCAAACTTAGTAATTATTGTTAGTACATTCATTATAAGTAACAAATAATGAGAAACTTTTATTAAATAATATCAAATCAAATATGATACTTACTAATTAATATGGAAATAGAACTAAATCCACTGCAAATGTTTTTTAATTTTTACCTTCTAGCAATTTAAAATATCCTAGAATAAATTTTTAAAGTATGGGAAAAAATATAATCGTCTGCAAAATTTTATTTTACAAACGAAATATTTTTATTGAGAAAAGTAATTTATTACTACAATTTTCTTCAATTAATTTTTATGAAAATAACAAAAAAGTAAGAAAAAAGAAAAAAAAGAAATCTGCTATTATAGTATGCTAACTACCATTTATAGATATAAAACACTTAAAAACTTCCTAGTATATCGCGTTCTTATTATGTATTCGATTTTGATTAAATTTGATTTATCAAAATCAAATTTAATGAAAATCGAATACATAATATTTGTATGAAATTGTATTAATTTGATGGCAATACTACATAGAAAATGTGTTAAAGATAAAAGGTTCAATTTTGATAACGATTACCATCAGACTTTAAAACCTAAGTGCTAACAGGAATAATCTTATCTCAATACTATTATTTAAGTATATCTATCTAAGTATTAAATTTATCATATTACAGTCGCTATGAAATATGAATGTTTCAAAGGTGAATGCAAAATAAAATAGATTCAAGAGAGGAAATTGTGTTGAATTTTTAAACAATTGAATACTTTTTTTATAAAATATCAATATAATAGTTCTGGAATCAAGTATAATCTTTAAAAACAAAAGGTTTCTAGGAATTATCAGAATCATATATGTATCATTTTTTGTTTGCATTCTAGTCTTACAATTTTCGGATAAAAAAGTTTTCATAAATATTTAAAAATTTAAATTGATTCGTATAACAATTGTGAGACAATATAAATAATAGAATATAATATTTCTTGTAAACAGTAAATATTTTTTTAAAATTTATATGATAAAAATAGATTTTTCATGTTGAAATATGTTAAGTTAATATTGACATCCGTTGCTTGTTTTGTATTTACATAACTGATTTTAATACCAATGAATATAGTGGCCAACACTTTAGTCATATATATTTATATATATATATATATGAGAAAACTTGAACTTCAAAAGGATAGGGAGATATCTGCTGGGGTATATATACTTATCGTTATCACACTGAAAATACTGAAAAATGTTAACAATTTCCATATATTATTAAATTTTGTAACAGTACTGAAGTGAAACCGGGAATTTTCTCTATAATTAATTAATTTAGTATTGAAATTCACTTTAATTCAGGACATGTCCTTTTTGAAAACGTGTTTCAAGAAGATTACATTGATAAAGATTATTTGTTTAAAATAAATATAATTAAAAATAACCTAAATGTTAATTTTTATGTGGTGACATTTCCTTAAAATTAATAAAAATTGATAATAATATTCTGTGGTATATATCTGTAACTATAATACTATATAATGAATAATAGTTCGTTCTTCTTCAGTTATTTATACGAATTTTAAACGAAAATTATTACAGATTTCTTCATATTTATTTTACAATTGTAAAATTATAACAGATTGCTTCATATTATAAAATAAATATGAAGCAATCTGTTATAATTTTACAATTTATTATGTTGTGCAAAATAATTTTTATATCATTAAATGTAAAATTATTATCTTACCTTATTTGGTATGCAATAGTTTAACACTCATATTTTTTTTTTAAATAATGGTAAAATTTGAATAATCAATATGGATTATTCAAATTTGAATGACAATGAAAATAATCAATACGGAATATTTTCTATGTAATTCAAAATCTTGAATAATTCGTATGTTTTCTTTTGAGAAAATTTGCGAATTCATAAATATTGACACATAGGATAAAATGTTCATAGTTCTTTTCTGAAATCTCGATCTAACTAAACTGAATCAAGTTGTAAAAAGTAACAAAGTGAATAACAATCGGAATAATCTGGATTTACGGTTTTTTATTTAAGGAAGAAATTTTATATTCAAAAACTATAAACAAATTCAGTTCGTATTTTAAATTTTAAAAAAATGCATTTGAATGCATATTATAAAATATTTCACGTAAAGCTATTGTGACAATATTAAAATGATCTGATGACTTTATATAGTGAATGAGATTTAATCTCGCCAACACTGTCCATATTGCTTCATGAATCTCCATCGATCAGAGGACATAGGTTGATAACATCTAGTATATTCAAGACCCATGTCTAATGAAATTAACGATAATTGTACTAGACTTACTGCAAAAGAGTCATTTGTATCACGTGCACTCCCTTTCATAATGTTAGAATTTACTAATTTTCATATAAATATTCAAGATTTTTTTTAATTGCTTACAATGCGTAAGGTAGGCATGTAAGTACAATGGGAAATGTATATGATGAAATAGTCTATCTCATATTACTTATCATTAGGTTCTTTCGACAGTTAGATAACATTGCAATCCCTTTCGAAACTTTTGGATTTTATCATGAAAATACAACGTAGACCATAATTTATGTTTCGGCCTACTGCCAAGCATTAGACTTATATTAATCATATTAAGTCAGAGCTCTATAATATAAGCCAAATAGTCCAGTGGTAAGTTTGGGTGAATCGCGGAAAAGTATCAAATCCTTCACGAATGACTCATCGTGATCGAGTGATAAGACAGTGCTCTTCAGAGTGAAAAAAGCCAGATTTCGATGGGAAATATTGCCCTTCAGCATGCATGTCTGTCGGGATGAGTGATTGAGAGCTTCCCGCGTTTTCACCCGTGTGACTCGTGAACATCAATGAAAAAAGAGGCCCTTTATGAAAAGAACCGGACGTGCCAAATTATGTGGTGAATTACGTTTATATATTAAAATGCCCTACGACAAGAGGCTATCGACTACGCAGTATCAAAAAAGTTATCCATTGACTGCATTTTTTTTTTTCATTGTTATATTTTTAAAAATAAATATATTTTCGTTTAAGAAACTGTGCCTAATAATCATAATTTTATATTTTGTAAAATTTTTTGAGTAAGTTTTCTGTTATATTAGATCGCATACTCTGCTTTCATTTCATAAATTATTATTAAATTTATTTTCAAAAAGCAATCATGATTATTGATTTCGATATGGCAAGTGGATTTTCATTTTTAATGACACCTCAGAAACTCTAAAAATTCTTTTTTTTTTTTTCCAATGGCGGGCACCCTTGAGCAAGTAAGTACATTAGCCCTTTTGCAGCAACAAAGCCGGAAACTGCTACTCATTTTATCGTTACCCGGTGGGCACCTGTGAACCAAGTCACGGAGGTACGAGTAGCATCGCCCATACCACACCACCACAAACCCGTTTATAGGGCGGGCCACATTCATCCATCATCTGAGGAAAGGACAAGAAACACACAGAGAGAGAAAGAAAAAGTACATCCATGCCCGAGCCGGGATTCGAACCAAGGTCCTCCCCATCCGTAGTCAGTTACGCTAGCTACTAAACAGGTTGATAGGCAAAAAAAAAAAAAAATCTTTATTCATTCTAAATTATATGGGAGATTTTTCTGGTGAGCAGAAATCTTATTAAGGAACTGACAAGTAAGAACAAAATCATTTTTGAATGAATGCCAGGATGCACAAGAATTGTAAGTATTAAAAGGGTTGATGAACTTATAAAATATGGAGCGCTTCACAATGTTTGTAGAGTCACTAGTAGATGCAAAAACCTCCTATGGTATCAATACGAAGGTCATAAAACAGACTCCTTTTGTTAGAGAATATATGTATGAATAAGATTTGGCGTAATTCATCAGGGAAAAAGTACGCCAAAAGTATAATTATCAAATTATCAGTGGGAACAGGTTCCGAAGTCCTTATATGCTCATTGCTGAAAATATAAATAATACGGCATATTACTATTTCAGGAAGCATCTTCAGAGAATAGTACTTTTTCAATAAAATCCCATATTGGTAATAGCTATAATAACACGGAAACAGATCTGCACATTATTTGTGAATGTGTGATGTTTTTACCCATTCTCATCTACACTACTGGCCATTAAAATTGCTACGCCAGGAAGAAATGCAGATAACAAAATGATATTTATTGGACAAATATATTATACTAGAAATAACAAGTGATTAAATTTTCAAAAAATTTGACTGGATAGATCCTGAGAAATCAGTACCCAGAACAATAACCTCTGACAGTAATAACAGCAGTTATACGCCTGGGCATTGAGTCAAACAGAGATTGGATTGCATGTACAAGTACAGATGTACATGCAACTTCAACACGATGCCACAGTTCATCAACCGTAGTGACTGGCGTTTTGGTGACGAGCCAGTCGCTCGTCAACCATTGACCAGACGTTTTCTATTGGTGAAAGATCTGGAGAACGTGCTGGCCAGGGCAACAGCCGAACATGTTCCAAATCAAGGAAGGTCCGTACAATACCGGCAACATGTGGTCGGGCATTATCCTGCTGAAACGTAGGGTTTCGCAGGGCTGGAATAAAGGGTAGAACCACGGGTCGTAACACACCAGAAATGTAACATGCACTGTTCAAAGCACCGTCAATGCGAACAAGAGGTGACCGAGACGTGTATCCAATGGCACCCCATACCATCACACCAGGTGATGGGCCAGTATGACGATGACGAATGCACGCTGTCAGTGTGCGTTCACCATGATGCCGCCAAACACGGATGCGACCATCATGATGTTGTACACAGAACCTGGATTCATCTGAAAAGATGACGTCTCGCCATTCGTGCGCCCAGGTTCGTCGTTGATCACACCATTGAAGGCGCTCTTGTCTATCACGCAGCGTCAAGGGAAGCCGCAGCCATGGTCTCCGAGCTGAGAGTCCATGCTGCTGCAGACGTCGTCGAACTGTTCGTGCAGACACTTGCTGTTTTCCAAACGACACCGTTTCTTGACTCACGGCTCGTGACGTGGTTGCACGATCCATTACGGCCATGCGGATAATATGTCTGTCTTCTCGGCTGCTAGTGATAGGTGGCCGTTGAGATCCCGCATGGCGTTCCGTATTACCGTCCTGAAACCATCGATTCCATATTCTTCTAACAGTCATTGGATCTCGACCGACGCGAGCAGCAATACTTCGATAAGATAAACTGCAATCCCGGTACGCTACAATTCAACCTTTATCAAAGTCAGAAACGTGCTGGTACGCATTTCTCCTTCTTACACGAGGCATCACAACAACTTTTCACCAGGCAACAACGTTCAAATGCAATTTGTGTATGAGAAACCGGCTGACAATTTCCTCATTTAAACACAATGTAGGCGTCGCAACTGGCGCCTGCTTCGTCTGAATGCGCTGAAAAGCTAATCATTTGCATATCACAGCACCTTCGTCCTTTCGTATAAATTTCACGTCTGTACCATGTCGCCTTCTTGGTGTAGCAATTTTAATGACCAGTAGTGTATTTACTTTAAGTATTTTTCAAACACCACAGCAGAGGTTTTTGGGAAATACTTAAAATAATTATAAATAAGTGAAAAGTAATTATAAATAAGTGAAAAGTAATTATAAATAAAGTAAGTATAAAATACTTAAAGTACCTCAGAAGAGTTATACATCAACTGCATTTAGAGGATATCAGATTATAAACAGAATAGGCAATTAAATCAAAGGGAACACAAGAAAGCATCAGGTTTCAAGTATTTGGCACAAAATGATACTTTAAATCAGAGGCGCAAACATTTGACAAACCTAATTGATGGAAATAAAACGAGGAAAATATCAAAAATATTTGTATTGAAACAATTTGGTTAAATCTTACACTTGTATATATAAGGAAAATGCAAATAGTTGGAGGTATTTATCATTTAGTTTGCGTTTCTCTTGCTTACATAACAGTTGTACGATTTCTGCTTCATCGACGGTTCAAACTTTGTCATACCATTGAATATTTTTAGCTGTTTCTTAAAAAGTTTCGTTCGTCCTTTGAAGAGTGTATTGTATTTCCTGAGTGCAAATTCAATAATCTCCTCTTTATTATAAAAATATCTTTATGGTTGATATTTAATGAGATTGATTTTAATGGGGCTGCAGACGTTAGCAGCATCCATTAATGAGTATCTTTAAAGCCTAATATTAATTTTTCATTTACATACCTTTTCCAGAGCTTTGATCATTAAATGTTTAAGACTAACGTTAACAAGAATTTAAATATAACATCTCTATCTTAACAAAATTCTCAAATATTTGATTTTAGATTTAGAGAAGCACTGGTGGAATACAAATTACTCTCTCTGTTAGAATATAATGTCTCTAAATGATCTTCTACCCTGTTTCAATTCATATTTCCCTAATAATTGATTTTTGAGTAATATATTTATCAATTCATAGTTATAGAAACACTCTAGTTTTAGAGTGTTTCAGTTCAGCAATGTTTTCATTCTCTTGAAGAAGTAAAAGGCCATTAATTTTCCCCCTTACTTCTCAGTTGAATCTTTATCTTGAAAGTTTTTCATTGCATTTTCGATTGTAAACAGATTACTATTTCTATAAGAACGAAATTTTAAAGCCTTATTTTAAAGCTTGAATTGTTATTTCTATGTGTACAGCTTTCAGAGTATCGATGATATTTTATATCAATTTTTTTTTAAATTGGTTGGGCTATTTCAAAATTTTTACAAAATTATTTTTAAATAGCATGTCAGCTTTTATAATCATAATTGTTAGTATTGTTTTCAATTTATGATTTCAAAGTAACGAAGTTTAAATAGAAATAAAAAATTCCTCTTTTTTTTAGCTTCATAGTTTTATTTATTTTAATCACTTTATAGGAATACTGATGATATAAAAATACCTAATGATATATATATATATATATATATATATATCATTAGGTA
>JAPDSC010160817.1:0-42292 GCA_026290005.1 Latrodectus geometricus
AATGGAAACACAGCTTGTCATATTTGTCTAACAAGCTTACTGCGTCATAGTTTAACGTTTGTATTTTGTTAGTTTTTAAATTACATTATGGTATTTAATTTGTGTAGTTTAAAGTATATTGACAAAGAGAGAGAGTGAGAGAGACATTTTGAGGTTCGCCATTAGAATTATCACCGCAATGTTTCTATGCGGTAAATAAAAATTTTTGGTAGTTTGTTTCTTTCGAATACATATCAAAATTACAATTTTTCAGTCGAATACCTCAGCAACAAACAAAACGATTTCAATGATAATTACTTTTAGCAATTAAGTTATGAATAGATTTATTTCATATCATAGTTACAAGAGCCATAATCTTTCAGTTTGACACGCCCAGTTTTATAATAGGCAGACGGGTAACCACATAGTATTTTTTTAAAATACTTTTGAGAAATATCATTTATATTATATTATATAATAAATATTATTTATAATGTAATGAAAAATAATTTGTAACTTCAAAATCATTATTTTGAAATTAAAACTTTTTGTAGACGAGTTTCATTTTATGAAAATATGAATTAAATACTATGTTTAAGTAATTATGTCTCCTAATTAATTATAAATTCAAGAATTAAGGAAAACGATTAAAAATATTACAATGAAAAACAAATTGTAATATATTTTGAAATTAAAATTATGTAGCCGAATTTCATTTAAAAACACAAATTCAATAGTATTTTAGGCAATTATGTCTTTTAATTATTTATAACTATAAGCAGTAAATTATAATTAGTATAATAATTATTTTTTAATTTTATGTAATGTATTAAATAGATTATTTTTATCTTAATAGAATTTCGGTAACAATTTAAAATAAAATTTAAGCTAGAAAGTAAAAATCGAAGTGATAGCAATTAACATTTGAAAAAAATTGACTCTTTAAATATAGACAGCATTCAAATATTTTTATAATAATGCAGTGAAAATATTAAACAAGTACGAAAATAGCGCTATGTTATAATTGGATGCTTTTTCATGTGAAACAAAAATCTGAAGAAATAAAATTAAACTTTGCAGGTGGCGCCATCTACTAGCGAACTTTAAGATGATAAAATATTTGTAAATAAAAAGCAAATAAATTATTTTTCCCATAAAAAAAATAAATAAAAAGAACGCTACAAATGATACTTGTTAGCAAAGTTAGGAAGCTTTGTAGTAATTATATGACATGGCCTTAGAAAATAAGTACTGATAATTGTTTAAAAACTCCTTTTATCAGTGATTTGATAATCATTATCTTATTTGTTATATTACACATGTTTTTATTGTACTTAAATAGTATAATTTCTTACATTAATTTGGAAATTAATTATTTAAATTCAGCAAATAAGTGTTAAAATTTATGTAATACAATTTTAAAACTTTTACTATTAAAAAATTGTTAGTTCTTTCGCCAAATTTTTCAATATCATTGTTAATTATTCCAACAAAATAAATAAATTAATTAAAAATAGAGAATTTATTTCTAATATGAATTTATTTCTTCAGGAATTATTTTAAATTTAATTTATCTATAAAATTAATTATTACAGAGCAAATTTAAGAGCTGTACTGATAAGTATAGAGCAATACTGTTAATAAATTAAAAAAAAAAAAAAAAAAAAGCAAACTGAATTTAGAAATGAATCTTACGAATGTATACAAATTTTTTTGTATCATTGATGTTGAGAATTAGGACTGTAGAAATATTCAATCAAATACTGCAATACTTTTCTAGAATATATGGATATATACTGTCATTTTATTATTTAGAAGTTAATTTACTTGTATATTTAAAAATAATGGTATCTAAATTCTAAATGTATAATTACTGTTTCACCCAATAAGATTTTATAAGAAATATTATAACCCCAATACCGTGAATACTGTTTTATGTACAAAGCATCCAGCAACAAAAAAGTAAATAATTTTTCACAGTAGGCAAACTAGAAACTGAGGTGAACGACATTATCATTAAAAAACTAGCGTAATGAAATTATAAAAGGAAATGTTTTTTCGCTAATTAACGTTAAAGATTTAATGTATTTTAAACGTTAGCTAAATTATTTTCCCATTTTATTAAAGATTAGTAATTACTGTTACGCATTTTGAGAATTCATCAAATATTTCAATGTAAGAAATATTTACAGTTATCATTAATTTGAAATATTAAAGCACTCAACCAGATATTCATATTAGAATTAAAAAGAACATTTCGCAATGGTATGAAATTCAAAGAAAAATTACGTTTTATTTATTTTAACTCTATGAAATCATAATTCATGAATTCCTAACATTTTTTTGCTGGATTTCTCAAAACCTACTTTGATAGAATTTTTCAAGGACTTTTACAAAAACTGAAATTTATTTTATAATTTTCGTAAACACATATTATCGATCAGAAATCTTACATTTTCGCAAGAAACTGGAAGAAAGATTTCAATTTAATAAGATAACGAATTTATTTTTGAATTAGACTTGCTTTTTAAGCATATTCTATTGCACAAATGAAACAAAATCTAGAAAACGCGTTAAAAAACAGTCATTTATTAGACAGATATACAAAGTAGGTTCTTCAAGATGAAATTAAGTAGCTGACTGAAGTTAAGCTCACGAGATTTAAATTACAAGTGTAATTAATCTTAATAAAGTTATTTTCAAGAGAGCAGAGTGAACAAATTCTAAGTGGATAATTGTGCAAGAATAAATACAATGACAATAGTAGTCATACTTTAGTTTCATTCAGTAAGGAAATAAGTTACATGAATTATAAATATCAGGAATTTATTATATATAGTTAAGATTCAAATAAAATATTTGAGAACTGAGTATTAAGTCAATGGTTTAAAACTGACAAAATCGAGAACTAACTAAAAATACCCTAAATTATTTCATTGTCTCATTAATTATCATAGGTGATAAATAGGATATATATATTAATCTTATACGAAAAAGGAAAAGCTTTTAGTTCCATAATTGTTTATAATCATCTATACTTGCACCTTTTACAAAATTTGATATTAACTGTAATCTGATCTTGAAATATCTAAAAGTAAAACAATTTATATAAGAATAAAAAGAAAAGAATAACTCAGATTATATTGAAAACTAAGTACATATTTCCAAAAATTTGCTTTAATTTTACTCAAAATATACAAGTTTTTTTAAGGGGTTGTAAATGGACTGGGTGACAATATTTCAATTTAATATGAATATTTACTAGCATTTAGGTATAAATTGAAATACTGACTTTAAATAAAAGAGTCATAGTGATTTAAAAATATGGCTAACAGAAATAGAAATTTAAATTTATTGGAAATGTATTAAATCCATTCTCCTAGTTATTTATTATAATTTTATGTTCCTCATTTAATAAGCATTAATTTCAGATAATTAATATAATTATTTCATAATAATGAGATGAAAATATTAAGGATAAATAGTACTCCTGATTCTGTATTGAAGAACCAGACATCTAAAACAAAAAATAATTTGATTACATGTAAAAATTGCTGCTTCTATAAATTTTTAGGCTTAATATAAACAAATTTCATGAAAGGATTTTGAATTGTAAAATGCAAAAATAAAAAACGAAGATACAAATTTACTAATGAGTTGAAACATTGTTCACGTTCTGAAAAGCTAAAAAGTTTATAGGAAACCAAGTTATTAATAGAAACTAATCTTCATTGTTTCTACATTAAATAATATTTTTCAAAGCATAATGTCATAAATTATACGATTTGTTTTATTTTTCAATTAGAAAGAAATGCAGTCATGTCCATTATAATATTCGTTGAAAATCATCTCTCAAGAAGATAACTAATGTGAGAACAACATAAGTTTTCAAAACTATAAATTTACTGTGGAGTGCAATACAATCAAACTTTGAAAGAGTTCCCAGCAGCTGGATGGATCGTTGAACTGTTCAGAGTGAATAAATCTTTTTCAACAAGTATTCTGGAAGAACGTTAATCAACCTTAGTACCACATAAGTCGCCGGCCTTAAGTTTCATGTGACTGCTTCAGCATATTGAGCCACTGCCATAAATTGAGGGAATGACTCAGAGCTAATGGGAAGAATCACACTGTTCCTCAGAGATCTCAGATTCGGTTCATTTGTTCGCTTAATGAAAGATAAGTGCCGTTGTGTAACGGTCATAAATCGATTCTTTTCCAATTGAAAGCCATTTCTCAATTGGAATTTCCACCCTTTCTTATCTGTGCGGATGGTGGGAAGGCTGAACTGCCCACGACTTTTTTCTGTTTCGCACGCATGTGAAATTAAAGCATTGTGCAATACCTATTAGACTATTCTTGTAAGATTTCCAAATAATTCATGTTTATATATTACCTCATGAAATTAAATAAATGAATTTATGAATTATAATTTGCACATAATTATGTGCAATGTAAAAAAAATTAATTACAGTAATTGGCATGTATTTTATTTTTCTGTCGAAGATAAAGAAGATGTTGCTGTTAAACAGTTTCCTATCACAACGCAAAGTATGTGGAATAACAGGAATAAAAGCATGATCTTTCTTATTATTTTTATAAAATGTTTTATGCAATAGACGAATTTAGATAATTTCCTGAATTATCATGAAAAATGTTAAATATTATGATTTTAATTTTAAGAATAATATTTTATATGCTCTATTAAAAAAAAATACAGATTATACCAGTTGGAATTATTCAACGGAAGTTATGGAAAAGATTTCGATGGAAATTATTTTTCGTCAGAATACGCATGACATTAAAAGGATCAAACATGTAAAATACTTACAACTCATATCATGTTACGCTTGTTTCTAATTTTAGCTTTCGACATTGGTAAAAAATTACCCTATATCCTTCCTACTATCAAAACATTTAGATATTACCCTTTCCATCTAATTTCATCAAGCATAATAAACAAATGCAATGGCAAAAGTTCAACTCGTTTACAAAATATTTAATAATTTCAAATACATATTACAATATCTATAGGCATGGTTATTGGCATTAGTGCTTTGATGTTCATCAGAGAGATTCCTTTCCTTACGTATGCGCTGAAATCCACTGCTTATGTAAGGTGGATTCAGTCACTTAGATCATCATATCAAATATTCATACATTGTATAACAAAGGACCAGTTTCCCCTTTTAGGAATCACATAGCCCAGACTCAATCCTAGCCACTATTGAACATCGAGGCATTGATGTTTCATTTCTGCTGTATACATACAGATCTTTCGTGTGAGTACATGGGAATTTTCTTAGTTTTTACTGTTACTAAATGTGAATACAAACCACTATTAAAGAAATATAATCTTGGAGAGCAGTATAAACCGAACGTATAAATGGGTGCCTCAGTTTTCATCAGCCAGGCTTCCCATTATACAGTGCTAAATGTATAGCATAGGGTTTCATTATTGCTTAGTGGTCACTTTTTACAACGCAAGAATCTAGATTTTAACTCAGAGATTGTTAAACAACAGGAATGAAGGTTGTGTTCTTGCTTTCTGTTCACATATCTTTTAAAAAATGCAATTGAGAGTTCTTGCTTACTTTCTTGGGACTTATGAATACGCTTAATTATTCTCTGTGAAAAAATTTTTCAAGAAGACAAGAAATTCTATATCTAAAAATTTTGCAGCTCTTTTCAACTGTCAGATTATCACCCATGTGATGTCAAATTAGTTAACTTATAAAACCATTAATGAAACATTGTGTTGTTTGGCTGTCTAAAATGGGTTTTAAATTAAAAACCTTGAATTTAAGATAGTAGCAGTAGAATTCTTGGAATAACTTAAAAAAATTGCAATATTCGCGATGTCTAACACTACAAATCTTATGGTTAAATTAAACATATTTGTCTTAGTCATCATATAATAAGAAAAAAATAAATTATTTATTTATTTAATTTGAAAAGTTAATATCATCTAAAATTTTCTATCTTAACATCAATGAGTATAGCCATAAGTTTTTAGATGTTCTCTCAAATCAGTATTATATTCTAGTTTTAAAAAATTAATAACTATCGTAAAAGATTTTTATTTTCACTCTAATTTTGTATATTTCTAATTTCGCTCAATAAATTGCAATTTCTAAGAAATAAAATTAATATTCATCATAAGAAACAATTTGATGAAACCCATGTGTATTCAAATGAAAATATTGAGGATAAGACAAAGAGAAATTAAAAGGAAATTGTATGGAAATTTTAAATGCATAAATATAATAAATGTAATGGATTAGAGGTAAAGAATTCCTAATATAATTCACATTTTTGATATTGATCGCTTTATACTGCAAAAATCTGGCATGACATTATTTTAGCTTAGAGAAAGTTTGTTGGAAACTTGTCAAATTAATAGTTTGGAATTAGATTCAAAGCTCCGAAAAATTGGCAGAATTTATAGATGTTACTGAAATATTTATAATGTTACTTCTCTTGGAATGTTTCAACCAAGTTGTCACGAGATAGTTTTGCGTAAAATTGATCAACTAATTTTAAGAACTGTAGGTGTAGGATTTTAAAAACGAAACAGAAAAACTTATTTCAATGCTAAAAACAGTAAAATAGAGAAATGGGATTTAAGCATTTCTCTGATGCTGTTTAGATTTAAAAAATTAATATTTCGTGAAAATAATATAACTCAAAATTAATCTGCAATGGTGATATATTTTATTTCATTGGTATTTTATTTTATTCAATTTAATATCGTGTAAGTATAACTATTTTAAATTGTATAAACAGAAACTAAAAACAAATTAATGAAGATCTAAAACTTACAATTAATGCATATTAGTATTAAATTCAGTTAATGCAAATTATTTGACATTAAATAAAATATCAAAAAATAGCTAATTTATAAAAGATAATAATTATGTAAAATAGAGCACCACTTATAAATCATAAAAATTAATGTAATTTGAATCAAGCATTAAAATATTTATTTGTTTTATGCTATAAATATTTTATGATGTTTATATTTAAGTAAGCTTTCACGATTTATAAAACTTGGAAAATTTTCTGATGTGTATGTGATTGAAGAATTACATTAATTAATATATTTTTTAAATATTCTATCACATGGAAGTAATAATCCCGACCAACACATTCAATTGTTAATACAACACAATTGATCAATATTTAAGAAGCATTTTGTGTTTTAAATTTGCTTTTCGTTTCAATTACAAGTTCCAATTAACTTGCGTACATAATAATTGAAATCCTTTTTAATTTTTTATTATAAATCGTTTGTGCTCCTAACTAATAATCGTTTTATGCATAACATAATAATACAAATATATAAACTGTGTTTTGATGTAAAACTAAGAAGTTTGTATAAAATGTAAAAGAAGGAATTTCGATGCATTATTGATAGGAAACTCCAAGTATTTTAACCAATGAATCATTTGAAAAAGTTAAACAACCTTTCAAAAGAGAAATTGGCAAGGCAAAAATTTTTTCTTCTTTTTTAAGTCTTTTCCATTCTTTATAAACTAGAACTTATCTTTTTTCGGAAAGGAATAGGAGATGAATTAAATCCCTATAGAAATCAATATTACGCGGTGGCAAGCTTCCCAGCTTCCGCCTTGGGGTGAGACTGTTCACCCGACCAACACAAGTGTCTGAAGCTAGGGGATCGAAATCGATTGGAAACACGTGGTTTTTTAACAAAACAAAATAGATTGTGAAATGATAGACATGCCGATGTCTGAAGGTTTCTCATTCCCTTGAAGAAATCGATTATTTTCAGAACTTTTTCAACCCATGCATGAATAGTGATGAGAAGCAAATAAGTCTACAAACACCTTATTAGATTAAAAGTAAATACATTTGTAAAAGCTTCTGAATAACGCTTTTTCAGTCTGACAAGCACTTGTTTTTTTTTTTTTTTTTTTTTTTTTTTTTAAATTAAGAAGAATATGTTAAGTTTCGAATTTAGCTTCACGTTACAAAATAATAATATCCAGATATTTTCAAAAAAGAAAAGACGAACTAAAGTTATATGAAGAACATTGTCTCTAAACAAACACGGTTCTAAAGCTCATATCGTCACCAATTTTCCATTTATTCAATGAGTTTTGTATTCATATTGATTATGTCTAACAAAATATTTTATATATTTCACGACATTTTATTTTAAATTCATATATTTTAATGGATAATCTGTTATGTTAGATATTCAAATAGAAAATAGAAGTTAAAAACGTGAAATTTAAATTAAAGGTATTCAATAAATGATTATTAATAATTTTAAAATCAGTCACAAATTTCATGGGTTTTCAAGCAAAACATTTATGAACATTTAATATAAATGATCGGTCAAATGTATAATTAGACTATCTATGTAAATAACATTTAAAGAAAAGTCGATCAAAGTTATAATAAGCAAAAAAAAAAAAAAAAAAAAAAAAAAAAAAAGTTAGTGAAAGTATTTTGAAATATACAAATAGGTGCACAGTTTTTAATTTTTTTTGTCTTGAATTATCAATTTGAATAACAGTTAAAATTGTTATATAGGAACTCGTATTTGTACATAAAATCTCTTATACGAATTAAGAAGAGCAAGAGAAAATAAGTATCACTACATATAATGTAATGAATTTAATAAATTAGTTATAAATTTGTTAAAATATTTTAAATTCATAAAGACTCAAATAAGATAAAAGCCAAAAACATAATAGCTGTAATACACAAAAATTTCAAAGATTTCGGAATTTTTGTGAATTCTTTTATTTACAGTAATTATCCATACTCAATTCTAATAGAGCTTTAAAGGAAAATTTTAAAACATTTTTAAAATTTAAAATATTATAGAATTTTAATTTGATTAGTTTTGCCTTTAAATGTAAAGGTTATGTTCTTCACATACCATGTATTAAAATAAGTTCAAACATAATTTATTTCTTTAATAAATATGTCTTTATAATTATAAATATTCCTTTTTTATGGTAAATGAAAACAGAAATTTATGATAATAAATATTTTCCTGCAATAATCTCATATTCTGTATTTAAATTAGTATTATGATGAAAAAAATAAGGAAGAGCATACATTTCTTTTCCTTGATTTCACATACCCGCTAAAATGTTTTGATTTAAAAGGAAGAAAAAAAATGCAGTCAAAATTATTCTATTTATCACAAATTATCGTCTTCATTTTTAGTAGCTGGTGATATTTCGCAATACTTAAGGAAGGTAAAGTTATACACATGAAAAAGATGTTTAATCAAGTGTCTACCAATATAAGGAAAATTTTCAGATTAATTGTAACGAGAAAGAAATCCTCGATTCAGAAACTGCGGAGATCATATGTACATATTAATAAAATAATCATAGGAAGCAATTATAATATGCAATCTTTTTCACTGATCTTCAACATAATTCAAATTTCCGTTGTCAAATTTTAATTTTAAATTCTTGAAATGCCTTAAAAGTTTTTAATATTTTAAAACCAACTATTCCGTTTTCAAGGATGGTGAATCATATCATAATTTGACAGTTTCATAATAATATATCTCTGTTTCAACAATATTCAATAAAGAAATTTTATATTCAATAAAGAAAAATTTATATTCAATAAAGAAAATATGGATTTCATATTCAATTTTGTGTAAACATGTAATATTTCCAACAAAATGTTAAGTTACAGAATTTATAAGTTTATTTAAAGCGTAACAATCTTATTCGTTAAACAAATTTTAAAAATAAATTTTGAATTTCTGATTTCTAATCCAATTTTTAAAAACATTAATTATTTAAAATAAATAAATTTGAAAATACCAGTAGTAAAATAAAAAATTATTTAAACTATTCATTAAATTTATTTTTTAAACAGAAAACTTGACAAATGTAAATTTTTATATATTATGTGTTAATGATTTCTGAAACATGCCTGAAATTATAATAAAGACAAACTGAGCAGTTTAACATTTAAAACTGTAACTTACGAGATCATTAAAGATGCAGTAAAAAATTCTACATTTGAATAACATGCATTTACATATCTGGAATATAAAATTTATATTTGGTTTATTATTAGAACCTTTTTCAATAAATTACATTTTGCTTGCATAAGAACACATCTAAACTTAATTTATTAATGCTTTCGTATTTGCATACTAATATTATCTAAAATATTTCCATTAAGTCACAAGATTTAAACCTGTTATAAAAAATATACATTCAAATGTATTTTTACAACATAAATTAATTTAGAAAACTTCAGGGAGAAAATTCGAGGCATAGTTTTTAATATGTTATGAATTTTAAAACTATTTAATAAAATTACTTACTGATTATACTGTTTTTCAAAAAAAATTTAAATTACGGTAATATACTTGCTATGAAATAAATCTTTTATTATGTATATTAAATAATAGGAAATATTTCATGTAAATAATAAGTTAATATTAATAATGTTTATTTTATGTCACTAATTTTAAATTATCATTATAAATCTTTACATGTAAGTATTCTTGTAGTTAAATATTTTAAATCTAAAAAGAATTATATAAATAGAAAGATTATTTCAACCATAAGAAGACTAATTAGTTACGCCATTCTGAAGGAAAATTCGAAAAGTTTCAGGAAATAAGTTGTGGGTTACGGATTGTGTTTTAATGAGTCACAGTCCAGAATCGTTGTAAGAAATTTAGTCTGCTAATAAATGGTATACAGATGTTTTGCGTTAAAACTAAACATGTAACCCATTAGAATAAATAAAACTTTCAATTCAAATTAATTTTTTTTCAAATTCGTATACTTATTATATTTGAAGTATTCCATTCAAGAAAAGTCAAACAATAAAATAATAATGAATAAGCTCACTAATTTTTAATTATGAAAATAGCATTTGAAAAAACTGATAAATTTTTACAGTTTAATTATATATTATACATTGAATTCCAAACTCTATGTATTCTATAGTACCAATTATTAAACGCCTTCGCGCGCGTCTAAAACTCAATGATTAACATTACTTCGTGAAGTACGAAATTTTTCGGGCATGTATTTAAGTACTACATTTAATTGATTTATTTCAACAAATCTTTATGTATTGCCTTTAATTTGTAAAATATTTTTTGCTTTTATTTTTTGCAAAAAAAAAAAAAAAAAAAAAAAAAAAAAAAAGAATGCAATCTTCAGTTTTCATGTGAAGAAAACTCAAAATTGTTTTTTTAAAATTTGCATTTAATTAAATATTTTTGAATAAATAATTAAAAAGAAATGAATTCGCATAAATATTTAATAGATAAAAATATTTTCCTAAGAAAATAAATATTTTCTTACGTTACATCAATTAATATATATTAACATTAAAATCAGGACTCAGAATGTTTTCACTAATAAAAGGAATCTATGTGAGTATAAAGTAGTGCAAATATGTTTCACTTCTATTGAAAATATTTTTGGTAAAAATTAAAAATGAATATTTTTATCTTATTAAAAAGGTTCTGTAAAGTACACATACATAAAATTCAAGATTATGAAAAACAATCTTGAATTAAACTCTCGCTTATGAGTTACACGTTCATTGTAGGTAACAACAAAGAAATATAAAATCAAGAAAAGCAAATGCAGTGAACTATTTTTAAAGAAATAGGTGATGTTAAATGCATAATAGCTTAAAGCAAAATTATATTATTTTCCGAACAATGTGGAAGGGTTTGTGTAAAATAAAGATAAATTTTCTTTCTTGTATAAAATCCTTTTGATTGATGAGAAACAGAACACACTTTTGGTGAAACTTTTGAAAAGGTATATATTGAGTAATAGAATAAATTTGCATTGTATGAAGGAAATTAATAACCACTCATATATAATTTTTATTATAAGAAATTTAAATAGCTGATAATTCTCTCTTTCATTAGTTTTAAAATAACAAAATAATTTCTGCACGCAACGTCTTAAAAATCCGCTTTTAAGAATCGTAACTTTAATGAACACACTTTATACACACATATTTTCTTCTATAATGCATCGATAATATAATAGCTCATTCAGAATCTTATATAAACGATCTATTTTTTTTATTTGCCATTATAGTTCTAGTAATTAACTTTTGGCTGGAGTTGCAAATTTAATTACTTTGGTTGGTAATTTATTTTCAGCTTTTTTGTTTTGATTGAATACATAAAGTAACATTTTGATTTTATACTTTAATATTATTTGTAAATGAAATAATGAATATAAATAATTCGTTAAAAGTTATTAGAATTTGAAAAATTCGTGATCTGATGAATATAAATTTTGAGGACGTATTTCAAACGGATTTCTCTTTGGGCATAGTAAAAATTTGTTCGTGAAAAAAGTTTAATTAAAGTCTAAAGATTTTCGCAAAAATTATTCTTGAAAATTCCTTTTTCAAAGAATATGAAATTTAAAAAGTTTCATTTACTATTTTCAAGGAGAGTCGATTTATTCCGAATATTAAATCTGAATGCTTAGGACCATAAACCAATGTTTATAATGTTAAGCACTCTTAAGAAAGTGGAAAATATTCAAAACTAAGTATTTCTTAGTAATTATTCATTATCTATCCCATGTGTTCCATCACTTTTTTGATTTCTTTTATAATTCAGTATTTATTACAAAACATATAGCTTGTTCAGTTTACCAAAATAATTTAGGAAAAACAAATTAGCCAACACGAATATATTAAATAAGCAATTAAATAGAAACCAAATAAAATGTTTATCTTTTATTTTACTTTCTCATTTTTGAGTACTATTAAACTTTGCTGGAAAATATATTTTGTTTCATTTAACATGCCCTAACTTCTATACTTTAAGACACGAAATATATATTAACAAATGATTAAATAAAACTGCTTACGATGATTTATGCTTATTATTTTGACAGAGTTAAATTACTTTTAAAGAAGAAATTTATAAATAAAACATTGTTTATATAAGTGAAAAAATAAAATTTCAATGAGATGTTATCAAGGGAACTAAAAACATTAACTTTGCAAAATATTTTAATTATGCTGTGCAGATACAATGAAAAACTATTCCGTTCTTTTTCCATTGATAAAAATAAAATATTAAGAATATGTGATACAATATTTCATATATTATGCATATGAAATATACATACATGCATCAATGAAATATAGTTGAACTAACTATTAAAAATAAATAATTGCGAAATCTCAAATAATTAATGTTTTGAATTAAGATTTCATTGCAAGCATGAAATGAGTTGATCGTTGATCGCAACCATTAAATTAGTTCTAAGGAAAGATCAACATTTGTAATACAACCAAAAGTTGAAAATAGTTTCACAATTTATAGTTAATTTTAAATATTCACTTTTTCAAATTAAATGTCATTTATTTAAGTTAAGTTTGGAATATTTCAAATTAAAAGCATCAAACAAATTTTGGTAAAGCATTTTCAATTTTCCACAAATAATGTATACATCAGAAATTGAGAAATATCGAAATGAAAAAGATTTTTAAGGATTTTTAAGAATATTATTAGCATATGTTAAGAAATGAATTGCAGAATTATTTGATTGAAAAACTAAATAAAAACGTAAAAACAATTAAAAGCAACAAAAATGTGTAAGAATGCAATATTATTCAGGTATATTGCATTCTTCTTTTCCAACACTAACAATTATAACAAGTGGTTGCTTTGCTTAAAATTTTTCCATTAGAATTTTAGAATTCACCTGAAGACTCGAACTCACAAGCACTTCGAAACTTTAATCTACTTGAGATTATCTGAGAAACTTTTCTTTCGCAAAACTTTTCATTCTTAGAATTTATTCACAGAGACGAAACTTTCGTCACTTTTTTTTTTATCGAGGCACATCTGCATACAGGTCTCATCTTATTCGCTTTATGTACTTCGAAAGATCGTTAAGCTTTCAGCAAAGAAACAGACATGTGAAAACAGAATGTCATTTACATGCAGATTTTTACCATGCTTTATTGAAGATCTGTGGCTTACTTGAGGAAAAGGCACTATCTTTATTGTAAGAAAGCAATAACCGAGCACAATACCATTGAAAGCGTAGAAAATTATTTTTATTGTTTTCATACTGGATGTTCTCATTATTATGAAAAAAAGATCATGAAGAAATGCTGGAATAAAATATTGAATATTAAATTGTTATATACCTATATTTATGGAAATAAACTGTCAACATTGTTTTGATAAAACTGATTTGTGTTATTTCTTTGTATTTACTCTTCTAAAATATGAAAACTTGACTCATTATTTCGTAATATCATTGTAACGAAATGGAATGCAAGAAAAATATGAAATAATTTATAAATGAGATAACAAAATTGAAACTGAAATATAAAATATTTTAATTTTTTCTAAATTATAATATATATATAAGTAAAATAAGTAAGCAATACTTAATACCATATTCAAATAATACAAGAGTTTTTTCAAAATAAATTAAGGGTAATCAAATAGGCAAAATTATATTTCTATTAACCACTTATCTTCTTAAATCTAAGCAGAAATGGTTCTCTAAATTTTTATAATATTTTCATCATATCTATGTTAATAATTTGTTTATTACTGTGTGTGTAAATATATATATTTAGTTTTGAGTGAAAAATATATTTCATTAAATAATTACGGTATAAAGAATGTTAGTTTTAAACTCAAGTTTAGCAACTATACAAAGTGATATTCTGTAATGCTTGAAATCTACTATAAATTTTTCTCTAAGCGGAGAATCATACCATACATAATGCAAACAATAAAAGAGAGGAATAAAGTTGCCTTCCTTATGTGTTTCAAGCATTCTGCACGTAGAGAAATTCATTCTACCTGCGTAAGATCTGTTAACCTGCCACATCGCATAATGACACTATATTCCTTTAAATATTGTTAGTAGAGGCATGTAAGTATGTGGCTGAGTATTATCTTTCTTATAAATAGCACTTGAATGACTTGACAGCATAGGTAGATCTTCCATTTGCAAAATATTTTCAACGCACCTGAAAACCAGGAAAAGTTTACAGCCGGCTAAAAAGGTTCTATCATTTTAGCAGAAGTTCCCTAGATTGCTAACTAAATTTTACTAATGTATGCCTTACAGTACTAAACCGTTCGGCTTACCTCTCTGTTTATACGATGGTTGAGAAAAAAAATTGCATTCATTTTAGAACATCTCATGATCTAATATGTCTTGATAGCATGTCGATTGGCAAATCTAATATATTTGCAACGTTATTAGCAATGCTATTGATGTAGATGTCACAGCTTTTTGAAAGTTCAAACCCAATTTCCCGTCTGACAAGATCAATGCAGCAAATGACGAACATGATATTTTATAGGAGAGGAGTTGGTTAGGGTGTTCTCTCTCGTCACGTGAAGGTAATGAATTCGAATTCGGATCCAACCGAAGATACGTCTTATTCACTATTGGTCGTTGGAGCCAGTAAAATATGTCATTGTCCATGTCATAGCTAGTAAAATATGTCACAATGTCTTCCATGTGAAATGATACCTCTAGGGATGACAGGCCAAGTCTGTGGGTCTTCTGCGTGGTCCCTGCTTCTAAATTACGAAGACCCACCCACTTTCGGGGTAACGATAACACACCCACTGGTTGCTCCACTTTATAAATTGCTCTCTATATAAAAAAAATTATACTGCGCAATATAGCACACATATCTGTTTCACAAAGTCGCTTTTCAAAAGCTATTATAGGACCCTTTTCGTAATTGCACATGCATTCGAGTTCATCTTAAAGGTATCTATCATTCTGTATAAAACTCTCCATATCAAACATAACATTCGGCTTCTTATCTGAGAGTTCAAGTAATGAATCTTTTAAATGCTGATTGTTATACGCTGACAACTGAAAAGTTAGCACTCTGGAATTCAGGTCAACAGTTTGTTGGCCTGAATATCACATAAATCTATAGTTTTATAATGCTTCGAAGAACACTTGAAGTACTAGGTTTCAGATCAGTTAATTCTCGAGTGTAAGTAATGAGCGTAGAGTGATAAATGAACCTGCTGAGTTTAAATGTATGTTGCACAAGTTTTCATTAATCATTAATACTGAAATGTTTATAGTCCAACTGCATTAAACTTTATCAGAATGCCAAGTTTCATTACTTTGTTTAAATGCTTATAAGCGTGTATATATATTCCTATCGTCAAAAGTATCTTCAGTTTTGAAAACATAATACTAAAATTTTTCTAATTTAGCCTAACCAGTTAACAGAAAAATTATAGCTTTCAACATTTAAATGTTCTTTCTATTGGTTTTTGATTTGATTTGAAAAAATTCACAACGTTTTAATTTCATCAGTGGTCTTTACCACTCAGACTACTGAAAAAATATTATAAATAAAAATTTACTTTTATTCTTAATGAGTTTTACTAAAGAATATAAAACTACACTCTTAGCATTGAATTTTGATAAATTCACACGTACAATAATTCCTGTGTTCAAAATTTTAACTAAAATATTAATTTTTTAATTAATAATTTGAGAGATTAAAATCATTAAAAAAATAATAGTAAATTTTTCAAATCAAAAACATTTTTTAAAATTTTAGAAGTTAATTGTTCCATATCAATTTTTTTTCAAACTTTTTATTTATTGAATGAAATTAAAACATTTTAACATTTCCAACAATTTTTATGCAAAATATTTTAAAAATCTTAAGTTTCCTTTCTATAATTATAATTTAAAATGGTACCAAACGAAGTTTTTAAAAGTTATATATTTTATTACTATTTTTATTGAATCTATATAAATATTATTTATAAAAATTAAATATGTTTAAGTTAAAAAGACAATAATTTAAGAATGATTTGCTCATGTTTAATTACCTAAATGAAAATAATCAAATTTTTAAGAAAGTAAAATTGCGTAAAATATTTCTACGCATATTAATTTTTTTAAATTACATATTTATGAAAAATAACTTCTAAATTCTTTCTTAAACTATAAGCTTTTTTCACAATGCATTCCAATAAATATTAAAACGATATATTTTTTAAATTTTTTTGGCCTCTCAACTTTTAAAAATTCCATATTTTTATCTAGCATGCATATTAAGCAATCCTTTAAAGTTTAACTGACGTTTATACAAAATGCCTAGAAAATCTCTAAGAATACATTCTAACGAGAAAAACAAACAATAAGGTAATCTAAAATTATTATAAATAATATAATAATACATTATAAAATTATTAATCGAAAATTATTTTTTCCCAAAGGAACATATTGTTTTCTATCATATTAAGAGTTTTCTTTTCATTTTTTTACATTACCCATATTATTACTGGTTTTTCCGATCTCTTTGTTTACCTTTTTACGTCTTCTTATTGAAAATAATTCGATTGTGTTAAAATTACAATTTTAAACAGAAGATTTCATCTGAGACTCAATTTTCCTTCCTACTGTCATGCGATGATATGGCTCTTTACATACAAAGGTAAAATTTATCGTACCAATACAATCAGAAATATAATAAATATAACATAAAGCCTCATAAATATGAAACATTATAAACATAATTAAGATATGTAAAATTTGTTCTTATTAAATGTAAAATTATGCAGCAAAACGTTTCAGTAAATTAAAGCATTTGATTTGTCTAAAAATAATTTAAGCACACATTACAAAAGTTACTTTCTTAAAATCGTAACCATCTATTAAGCTCATTTATTTGGAAAATTCTTAGAGCTGATAAACATGGAACAATTTTTTGTTGCTTTTAAAGTTGTTTTGTTATTTGTTCCTACATTTTATTAGCTAAAAAATTTCTAAAAAGCAAGTTCTACTTGCAATTTATTCTCTTTATATAAAAAATATTTTAGTAAAGTATCACGACAAAGGATAAAAAAACAACTATGAAATAAAATATTACCTTACATTAAAAAAATGAATAAAATCATATTAAAAATGATTAATGAAAATAAAATCTAACATACAATGCAATTTTGCGTTTATTAAATTATATTAAAAATATCCTGTTTTGTAAAACCATACTTTCATAATATTTATTAATACATTGAGTAAAATTAATACAGATAATATGGTTTAATGCATGTGGTCATTTAAAAATCATATTTTATTAAATAATAATTGAGAATATTAATCAATTAAAAATACAATACTTATACATTTTTTTAAAAACTTATATTTTCTCTTGAACTACCATGATAATGTGATATGATTTCCATAAATAAAAAAAATAATTACATACATACTTATTAATTGCTAATTAATTGCATCATAACGAAATGCGTGTTTATCAAATTACATTCAATTGATTGATAGGAATAATGAAATCTATAAAATAAATTTATCTACTTATAAGAAAAGCTATAAGGATGAAGTAGTTTATGCACTCGGAAATAAATATAATTTAAAAAATAACTAATGGTTGCCTTTTTATACATTTTTACAACTGTTCTTCTTGGACATAAATAATTCTTTGAAAATCCCTAAAAATAATGTTTGTATCCAATATATATATATATAAATTCTTAAGAAATCTCAATTAAAAAAAATAGAAATTTTTTTAATTTTAAATAATACATAAAATTTAGATTTAATATAGTTTACTAATTGCAAAATGAGTCATTTCTCGGCATTTGTTTGGTTTTATAATTCATAAGAACATTAAAATTAAATTAAATTTTTTTTACTCAGATGCAAGATAAAAAACATTTGTTGCTTAATAACTGAACTTCCTTCAGCCTTTCACATAAAGCATATAACATTTTCCTCCGGAAACTACTTATTTGATAACGAAATTGATATCGTAATACTTCAACAATTCCTGTCCTCTGCTCCTATTATAAGCGAAAAATTTATCTGGTTTATATGGAAATGAAGTGAAATGTAAATCTATATATAAATCTATTCAACTTTTTTGAAAAGGTGAAACGAATTCCCAAATAAATGATTTTTAAGAATTCTTGTGCAAAGCTTCAATTTTCATGATTCTGTTTTACACCGTTTTATTCTATCTTTTAAGTTAAAAATTTTCTCTAAAATGTAATCTTACCCTCTAATTTTTTTCAAAATAATAAATTAATATTATTAAGTGACTTTTATTTTCAATATATATATATATATATATATATATATATATATATATATATATATATATATATATATATATATATATATATATATATAGATAAAACTAAAATAAGAATTTAAATGGAGACTTTTGATTTCCTGTGTTTGTAAGATAAAAAATAATCTGTGCAATTTTATCAGACACCATGTCTGTTATTTTCCTTAACTATAAGTAGAAACGAAATATAAGATTGATACTTCTGGTAGAAAATGTATTCGCTTGCATCTTGTAAGATGTTTTGTTTTTTTCGTTCAGAAAAGGTGTGTGCAAAAAAGAAAATATTTCTTTGATAAATAGGGTTTATAAATTTACTTTGCCTATCAGATGCTCGATTTTCCCTTCTTTGGTGAAATCCGGTTGAGTCATAAAAGTGATATGAAACCTCATAACATTCTCTTCAAAGATTCCGACGCGTAAGCGCTTCCTTTTGGGTGTGACCAAACGGATATTTCACAAAAAAGAAGATTTTAATAGGCAGATATGCAGCTACACCATTTGATTTGCATCCCAAAGAGTGTAAAACGAAGCATTTTAAAAATTAAATACTTTCTATTATTATTTTCAAAATATTAGTTCTCAAGTAGCATAAAAAATACTTTCTCCTATATACTTATAATTCATCAGTTAAAAGTTATTAAATTTAGTTCACGTGGAGAAATATCTTAAATAACTTCCATTTCTAACAAACATCCATTGTGTAATAAGATTAAAATTAGGTTTACGTCCAATATTGTATCAATGACGCAAATAAAATAACGCAAACTTTAAAATATTTATTTTAATCTTATTACACACTCGTCTCGTAAGAAAGTATCTTTCAAGAGTATTTCAAACATGCTTGATTGACTTAAATTAAGAAAACACGCCAGTCCCTCATGACCTGTATTGCTTTACAAAGTACGTTCTTGCAGTTTTTAATGACGCAAAGAAACATGACTTGCAGAGAATGTAGCCCATTGTTAGTCCTCGAAGTAACCACCATCGGCATCCAGCATCTTCTGTTAACGTGGCTCCAGTTGTGCAATCCTCTTGTGGTAAAACTCGCGGATTTTAGATGCAAAGATGTCTGTGAGTGCTTAGCGCAAGTCTGCTTCATTGGTGAAATATTTTCCCCGGAGATGATTGTCGAGAGAGTGAAAGAGATGATAAGTGGATAGTGAAAGGTTAGGTGAGTAAGGAGGATGGCACAAAGTCTCCCAACAAAATCGCTATATGGTTTTCTTGGCCACCGACAATCGGTCTCGCGTTATAGGCCAAGAATATTAACCATTGCTGGTTCATGCTGGTGCAATGGCTGTTGCACACGTTCCAATTGCTGCGAAAACCGTTTCTCAATGACCGTTTGATCCGTTGGTAGCAGCTCATTGTAAACCACTTGGCGACTAGTCTACCAGACAAAAAAACATAATCTTGCGTGGATACAAAAGGAAAAATCTCCTTGCCTGAATTTATGAAACTCACAATATTAAATATATCATTTAAGCGTTTGAAACTTGTATTTAATTCATTTTGGAAAATACTAATGCTGCTAATTCTGACGAGTCCTCAACCACATGAGCAAATATTATCATGAAACATTGAAACAATGTGAGTTTCTTCCTATCACTGGCTTCTTTTTTGACATGCTATCTTTTAAAGTAATTAATTTCTGACAGTGAAACCACGAATTTAACTTTTCGTTTGTGTTCGTTGGAGTTCAAAATGTATTGATGCGTGAATATCCCACCATAAAAACAGTATTTTCTCATTCAGGTTCAAGTTCAATTTAGAGGTACAGGGAATAAGTTTTCGGGATTCTCTCTCTCAATGGTACGACAGCCCATAAAGGAGAGAAGGCCTAACGTGTCCAAATCTGTTTCTATGACTAAGATTGCCTGGGTGGGAAATATATTTCCTAATAAGGTAGTCAGCCTAACACGAAAACCTCATTCTTTAGTTCCCAAACATGCTTGGTATTCAGTTTTATCCACCCACTGAAGAAATGAATGAGTGAGGGGACCTAGCTCAGCCCAAGGATCGAACCTCGGACTTGTAACTTAGAGCACAAAGCGTTACCACTACGCCATTGATTTTTACCAGATTCACATAATATGTCTTTTTCCTTACCATGTTTTCATAGGTAATCCACTTTTTCCCTGTAATCAACATGTCCCAAGAAGAATTCGATTTTGTACCGAGAAAATAGAGTTGTTCATATGATGATTTGATCATTCAAATTCTTCTCCACGAGCTCAAGAGACTTCAATCTCGAATACTTCTACATTAAACCTAGTAAACGAATATGATTCGAAATGGCTTGGTGAGCTGAATCAAATCAAATTTTTACATAATATTTGATGTTGTTAAAAAATGGTTTCTCTTTAACATTACCTTGACTATACCCTCTTCAATCACAGATGGTTGCCGAGAGTGCGGTTGATCAGAGTGATCAAAATTTCCTTTCATAGATTTTCGAATACCTTGTCTTTACATTTAATCAGAATTGACATTTTCTCTAAAAACTCAATAAGTTGCTGCGATTCCAGTTTGATAGAATTCACACCAAATGCCATGGTATAAATGAACTTTATCAATAGATATGGATAGATGATCATGTCTCAAATAAAATTACTACGAATCACCTTCATTTTAATTCATTTGTTCGGTTAGTATGTGTACATTTAGTGATAAAAATAGAAACAAATATGAACTAAAGGAATAGCATATACTTGTAAAAATTATTCTAACAAGAACGGTGTGAACTCACCAGTAGACGTATTATTTTAATTGAAAAAAGCATAATAGTTTCGTGAATGTTAAAGAAATAAAGTTTCAAATTAATCAGAAATTAATGACAAAGTTTATAATAAGTGATTCTGTTTTTTTTTATTGATAGTTACACATAGTTTTGCTTATGAAAATCATTAAATTATAGCACAAATAATGTTTATAAAATTATACTTAATTTTCCAAAGCAAAATATTCAGACGTTGTCAATATGGAATCAATTGGTTTGTTTGTCGCTCAACAATAATATTTTTTTTTCTTTTTCCATGTGATGTTTAATTAGATTAGGACTTGAAATTTAAAAGGGAATCCAAATCATAACAAAATCCAAACCCGAGAACCGAACCCATGAAAGGCTAGAGTGTTAACCATTCAGTTATCAGCTCGGCATTCCTTGTAGCCATCCACGCATTTTCATCCGTTCACGTGGGCTTGATTTTACAGACAAGCGAGAATGAAACAATCATTTCTATTGCAAAAATGCAATTTTTGTCTTCGGGCAGTGGTGAAAGTATTTTCTTACATTTGATATATTATTATTTCGTGCTACATCAACTTCTAGTTTTTTTTTTAATACAAACATATCTAAGACATGTCGTAAACATATGTTTTAGTCTAAGTCATAATGTACAAAAAATAAGTACAACAAAAAATGATTTCCTTAAATAGACCAAATCAATCTTTGTCTACATAAACAGGAAATGGATCTTTAAAAATAATACAAATTTTAAAGACCTCAAAGTGGAGGTACATATTTCAATGTATTTTGTTATGCATAAATTAAGAGACAAGACTTAACTTTTTAATGTTGTCCTATTTATTTATGTAATTTTATGTTTTTTAAGGTACACAATATTTAGATAGATGTTTTTCACTTTTATAAAAATTTCTTTAAAAACAAGAAAACTTGTGAATCATTTTCCATAGAACTCTTATGTGTTATTCATAAACAAAATATTTATGACGGTAAAAGTTAACATGTTATAAAATGTTGTCAGAGTTTAAGTAATTGATTTTTCAGTTTAAAATTATAATACATCAATTTTCTTTCATGATTTGAAATTAACATCTGTAGATCTCAATATTTTTCTATTGCTTTAATAACTTTAGATACTGGTTATAGAATTTTTATCATTTTATACGCTATTTATTAATCAAATCATTATCCTTTAATACAGTTCCATTTTTAGATAATTATATATATCTATCAATTTATGTAAGAAAATTTTCTCTTAAGTAGCTTAAACGGGGCATAAGATAATAAGACAATTTTATGTAAAAATAATGAAATTACTTTAATAAAAAAATTGTTATTTGCAGTGTCACTACATTTGAGTTTACATATTTTATCATTATTTTTACTTCCATGAGAAAAAAAAGACCGTTGAAAATTCATAATAACATTTCTTTCATTAAATAATATTCAGGGAATAATGTGGATGGAATATATCAATAAAAAAAGTTTCATATTTTATTATTCTAAAAAGTAAGAGGATTTTTTCCATTTGCTCAGAAATTATTAATTATCAAGAAATAATAGAATTCAAGCCATAAGTTAATTTATAAATAAAGAAAAAAAAAGATTTAAGTTTCAAGACTTGTACATGAAATTGTTTTGATTCATAACTCAACACAAAGTACTAGAAATTAATCAATGAAGGAAGCATAATGATACAACTATTGTTTACTTGCCAAATCTAAACGAACCACACCCTCAAAGATTAGAGATAATGTGAATATTTGATTTCATTTTAGAGAAAGGTGAAGTGGGTTCGATTAACATCTTCGTGAAGAAGATTTAAGCCTAGAATTATGGGAGGAGTTAAATATATATTTTTACCACAAAGGACGATTAATTCACAGTTATAATTTTTAATTTCTGATCAATTCATTTGATATTTCAGAACTTTTTTTATGTATACCCTTTTTTTTGTCTCTTTTTATCTTCACGCTAAGAAATTCTCATTTGCATATTAATAAAAGAATTTTAACTTTTAAAAAAAGTGTGTGGGACGAGGCGACAAATATTACTGGATGTCAAATAATAAACTAAAGCAAAAATTACTTTTTTAGCTGACTGAATTAATTTTGTTATTTATACAGTTAATATTTTGTATCCAATCCATAAAAATATTAAAAGACATTCTAGATTGAATATTTGATGAATTTTTTAAAATGATCAGCTAAACTTGCCAATAAGCAAATCTGCTTCTAGTATTCAATATAATTTATAACATGAAAAAAAAAAAATAGAATGTTTTTGATCTTTCAACGAAGATATCTCATTTATCGAATGTTGCTCCATCTACACGAGAATGACATTTTGTGATACTTCTCTCCCTCTCTCTCTCCATCGGTAAAAAAATACTCGTAATTTGAGATGATTTTATGCTGTATGTTTTATTACTTTGAAAACGTCGAGGGTAAAATAATGTATTAAAAACAAAAATGTTGCAAAATTAATTTTCTTAGCGGACTACAACTTCATATTACTTTTTATGTTATACATTTAGAATAAATTATAATATGGCAAATAATTTTTGATAATTTTCAATAAACATTGCATCTTGAATAGCTGATCATATATAGAAAAGAGAATTATTGTCCGCTCTCAAATATCTTTGTGAAATCTAACTGCGAAAAGATACTTGCAAAATTTTCTAATATTGATTGCAATTAATTCATACGCAAGTCCTTATTATAGTACTCGAGTAGTGTAAGATTTTTGTTAAATTTATGCCTTAAAAATAATTATAAATTAAATTAAATATAGCATTTAATTTTATTAAATATTAAATTAACTGTAAAACATTGTATTTAAATTAATATTATGATAATATATCAAATTTAAAATTTTGTAGAACAACTATTTTTATTAAAGTTTTCATCTACAAAATTTAATATATTTCATCAGAAAATTTAGAGAAAGTTTAAATTTATAAAACATGCTAACATTTACATTTTCGAATCAAGTCACAATTAATTCCTGTAATTTTTATTTTTTTATTATTATTATTTTTATTTATTTATTTATTTATTTTGCTAATACCCTTCTTTCAAATAATTTGCTGAAGAAATTAAAGTAAGGAGAGAATTCTTTTTAGATTTTTATCAAAAGAGAGACATTTCTATTTATTCTTCAGAAAAGCTATTCCAATGTGATCAACTAAATGCATTATCAACAAAGGAATAAAAATTAAACTTTTAAATGCAAACTGGACGGAAAATTAAACAACTGAAACTAATTTTCTTAAATGCTACTTTAGGCTGATAAAATTTAAAAACAACAACAAAACTCTTGATAACTATTTAAGGCAAAAGTCCTTTAATATCTTTTTTCAATACAGTATGCAACATTTTTTATTATTTAATAAAACTTGAAACGTTTTTAATAAAAATAAATATATATTTTAATTTGCAACATGTACTAGATAAACAACTAAGGATCTTGTAAACTATCTTAATATATGTATCGTACTATTGCTTTTTTAGGAGGATTTTTTATAAGTAATGAAACATATTTACGTATAACAAAGATGAAATCCCGAAAAATTAGTGATCAAGAATATACTATGATAGATATCGGCAGCAATACATTATTATATCTATATCCCTTCAATGTCTATTTCCCTTTAATGTCTATCTCCCTTTGTTCTGTAATGGTTAAGAACAAACAGATAACTTTTTATCCAAAAAATATGTTCTTATTACTAGGTCATCTTATTAAAAGAATTTAGCATTGGACCCGTATCGAAATTTAAGTAGTGTACTACACAATTAATAGTTTTCAAATATTTTATATTTCAGATTTTGCTCAATATTTAACAAAGAAATACATTTACAAGTAGTTTGGAAGAATATTACTTAATTAAAGGAAATATTTCATCTTAACAATAATTAGCATGTTTTGATAATAAAGATGTTTCCTTGTCTTCCATTTATTTTTGATTAAGTGAGTTAAACATATTGAGATTCGTACCTTAACTATTGGCCCACACATGAAATAATTTTAAAATGCTAACAATGCTGTACTGCTATAACATATTTTCCCCTTTCCTTTAGATTTGATAAAAATACACATAAAAATTATTAAATTTTAACTAGGGAAAACAGAATTTCTAGTGAATAAATTAATAACATTCAATCAAGCAATCTGAAAAAGTATTCATCTTTATACAAAAAATTCAAACAAATCTTTATTTGTGAAATACAGATTCCCTAAAGTCTAGTCAGTCCAATTAAATAAAACAAACGAATAATTTCATAACTTATGTTAATAAATGCCAGGATAAAAATGGAAGATTAAAAAAAATATTTGATTAAAATATCCACTGCAAGAAATTGAGAAATAGATACTGGAGTCATAAATATTTTGTGTTTTCTATTTACATAAATTTTCCAAATTACACAATTAACAGATTAAAGTTTAGTATTCAAAACTTAGCATTTTTCTATACGAAAACTGTGTTCCTGTCCAAGACTATACATTATTAAGGAGACAATATTACAAGTCTAGACCAGGAGTTCAATGATTTACTTTGCAGTGAAAGAAGTAGCTACTCCATATGATGTTACTATAGCAACAGTGATGGAGAGATCTTTCTGGCGCCAGCGCAAGTAGATGGCTCTTCCTAAGTTGGTTGTCAGTTCATAAAAGCACGGCTTATAGTAACTGAGCTGAACTTTGGTTTTTCTTTCTATTTTGAAAAATGCCTATTATTCGTATCTTGTAGAATTTCAATATACGTCGTATTTATTACACTCAAAATGTATATAAAAAGTTATTGATAAGAATATCCATCAATAACCTTCTAATTCAATTTATTCGAGATTCAATAGGAAGATCACCGAACCACTCAAGCGTTTTAAAAAGAAAGGAAGGTTGGTTTTTGATTTGGATAAGGGCCTCAAAATAATGCCAAAAGAAAAATAATACTAGTTTTCTTTTTTAGAAATAAAAGATAATTTAACTGGGGTATTCAGGATAAACATTATGTTCATTGACCCTGAACGTTAAAATGGCAGACAGCGAAAAACTGCATTTCCAAGTACATGCTTTAAATAATAAATTGATTGACATGTGAAACGTTATTATCTTCAATGTTTTAATTAAAACTTAGTAAATAAATGCTTTTTCTCTGACAAACATATAAAACATTAATTCATTTTCAATAAAAAAAAATTATTAATACAATCTTACAATTTATTCGGCTTTCAGACTTAAAATAATGTGATTAACAATTTATTCAACAGTAAAAAACATTTTTAGCAAATTATTTATAATCAATTTTTATAATCACATTTCATTATTATTTGTTCCATTAAAATTTTTTTGTCATTTAGAAAAATGAAAAATATCGTGAATATCAAAAAGAAAACGAAAAAATTCGTTTTTCAAATCAAAAACGTAAAATATCAATGAAAACTACACAGTGCAAAATATCTGAATTTGTGAACTTGAATAATTTACTTATAGTTTGAAAGTTTGTGTTTGTTTTCCTACACACTCTCTCTTTAAAAAAAATCGAATGTCTTTCAACATTATTAGCCTCAAATTCTCCGAACTCTTTTACGATCTTAAATAAAATTTCACCAATCTTAAAGAATTACTTTAATTCTTAAAGATTGGAGAATTTTAAGAAGTTAAAGAATAGGAATTTATTTCGTTAGAATGAATTTCTATTTAATATTTTTCAAGAGTGAAGCATTACTTATTGTTTGATAAGAAAGAAGTTTTCTGATTTTAATATAAAGTTAAACTAACATATAAAAGATAATTAAGCACCTGCAAACCTTTTTTAAAAATCAGCTTTCTATTATAAATATTCTGAACAAAATATTCAACAAGTTTGATATGAATTTTCAATTTGCTTGAAAAATATTCCCAAATTAATTTTCCTCTTTTAGGTGAAATCTTTTTTAATTTGTGAAGTATTATAGAATTTTTTGTAATATGAATGTGTCTGATTAATATTCTAATAATTTAATGAACAAATTTAACTGGTAATCTAAATAAAAAACAATATGTTATTTTTGGAAAAAATATGTTACTCATTAACAATCAAAATGTAACTGAGATTCAGAGAAACAAATTGCATAATTTCACTACATTAAAAATAGATATGCCAATAAGGAAAATACAAAATAGAACAATTAAAATCACGCATCCCTCAGGAATACGTGAAAGTTCTCGCATCTCCATCACGATTTAGAATAAGGTAAAAAGAAAAAATGGCGCAGAAATATCAAAATATCTATCTTGTGACTTTCCCACACTTAATGACGTTTAATCGAGATGATCTAAGAAAGGTGCAACTTTTATACAGCTACAATGAATTTCTGAAAAATGATGTGTTACTTTCTGAACTAAGTGGAGGTTTAAGTCTCTGTTCTCTAAATAAAATTAAGATGCATTTATGAAAAATAGCAGTGGTTGCAGACATCTGTAGCTTTGCTGACATCACTCAGTAAACGCCAAGCAGGAAGAGGATCTGACAGAAGTGCTATGTTTAGGAAAAGTTGAAATGGTTATAAACACACCACCCACACTACTTTCATTACTCGTTGAGGGGGATGATTTTCAACTTAAGTACTTTTATATTAAAGGATTAAACTAGTTTAATTTCAGTTATGCGTCTTTAGAGATCCGGTATAAGGAATATTAATATAAAAATAATGTATATTATAATTTAAAAATAATTCAATTGTTTTCATTTGAACAATCATGCATCTCAATGTATCAAGAATTACGTCATTTCTTTGTATTAAAAATCTCGATTTTAATCGTAATATATTACAATAATCAAGTGAACATATATAAAATAAACATGATTTCAGTATTTTTGAAAGTATGATTAAAAATTTGGATAAATGTTTTCAAAAAACGTCAAGAAATCATATAAATTGATGGAATTTGTAGTTTAAATCAAAAGTTCAGTTTTTATTTAAATCTACTGTATTATTTCAGAGCAAGGTTATGACACATTTGCATATAAATCCAAACGAACAAAATTGAATATTTGCCTTGAAATTTTCGTACAAAGCAGTAAGAGATATAATGAAAAACAATTTTACAAGTTTGAGTAATATTACGCTAATTATTTTAAACTTAATTTTGAAAAACAGCACAACAATTGTGTACTTTCACATAATTTAATCTGTAAAAACAAAATCAATTTAGGTATAAAAAACAGTCTACAATTACAAATATAAAATTAACAAAAAACCGGAACATTAAGCTAATATAAACAATCAATAAAAAATATAATAAGATTTATAAAAATACAAGTGCAAGTCACACTAATAGATCAGACAAGAGGAATGGAGGAAAAAGAATCTTATATTAGGATCTAATGTGTTGGTAATAAGATCACGGGAGTGATGGATGGGAAATGCGTTAAATGAAGTAAATCGTAAGAATCTCTACCAATAAATGAAACTTCCTAAGATAAAAATAATGAAAAGAAAAACCAAAATTTCTTAAAAGAGAACTATCTATTAAGCTAATGTCTATTCCAAGCTCCATAGGAGGATTTTTATCAAAACAGAATATCTATCTTGGGTATCTATTTTTCAGAGAAATGAAACTACAGTTTCTTTTAATATTAACATAATAGACAGTTAAATTTTACCGGTATATAGCGAAAGATGAAAAGCTTCTAAATCTAGTTCAAGTAATTATATATTTAAGTGATAACTAATGCTCTCTCTCTTACACATACATTATGGAATTATAATAAATATATGAGCATTAATTTTAAATAACTCATATTTTTATTTATCACAAATGAGAAAAGAACAGGTGAAAATAAAAGATAAAGATAACTATTATAATAAAGAAACGAAATAATAAAAATAAAAATATTTTTCTGGGAGATGCAAAAAGAAAAAAAAATTAAAAAATGTTACAAAGAATATTTTAGTTGAATAAAACTTGGATTTTCGAAAAACATCAGTTAATGTCAGAGAAGAATTATCTGTAGGAAAATTCTTATTTTAAATGATATAAAAGTAAAAAATTTAAATAGATTATTCAAAATTTAAATCTCGACGATTAGGTTATCATCAAGTTCAAATATAAAATCTTTCTTTATACTTTTATTATCTTCATTTATAATTGCTTTGAAAAAACATACTAATTTTAAAGTTAGAAATAATTTTGAAATTATTGCTAATTAATATTTTTAAAATTCTATAATTTTTCTCATTAAAAATACAGCACTTTTATTCAGTCTTCTCAAGGCAAAATAATTGGCTAAGCAAACTTTTATTTTTTTTCTACTGATAATAAATGCTTATCCGTATTTTTTTTGTCAGACAGTTTCATTGTTTTACCTATTTTCGTTGTTTTTCTTACTTTTTTTTCACTATCACTCCATACGTTAATATTTAATCACACTTAAATATCAGCAGTCACTTTCTCTAAAATGAAATTCACCTGAAAGTACTGATAGACATTTGATTTATATTTAAATATCACTTCTGCATTGAAAATCATGTTCTTTTAAGATTTTAACTTGAAAGGGTACTGGTCTGAAAATGAAACATTTTCTTGACAGAATTTTAATCCATACACAAAGCTAAATTTAATACATAATTTTTTTGTTAATCAAATATAAAAAAAAATATGCTTTAAAAATATTACACAAATATTTCCTGAATTAATAATAAAATAAACAAGCACTTTAGAATTCAACTTTGATGAAGAAATACATAAAATTAAAATTAACGTTTTGAATTTGTTAAAAAGTTATTGATATTAACAAAATTCAAGATTTAAATTTTTAATTATATATCCATTGGAAGTAAATTAAATTTCGAGCTTTAAAACATTTTTAAAATCTTTAAGTTATTTGAGAATGTGGTTTATTACTATAAAAGTAATACGATGTTATAATATTCGTAGAATATATTGAAAATTTCATGTTTTCAATTTACATAAATCACTCGTTATTTAAAATTAATCGATTTACGGTTAAGCAGATCTTTTCATTTCTAACTACATCAAAAACGCATATTATTATAATTTTTATATTAAAAGTCTTATGTTTAACGCGTGTTCAAGTGCCTAAAATTAATCCGTAATTTAAAATTTACATGGGAAATAAATAGGTATGAAAACATAAAACATATAATTAATTAATTTTGTCATAGTTAAAAGATAAATAATTAACAGATAATTTGCATTGAAAGAATATAATTTAAATGCATGAAAAGCGAATTTCTATCTTATTTCGTACTTAATGTTATCGGTATAAAAGATGGCATAATTATGTTTTAATAAGGATATTTTTTTCATAGGATTCTTCATGATTTCTTAATTCATATTTGGAGGCAAAATCACATTAACTGTTAAAAAGAAAATTATCACTTCCAAAACAATAAAAAATCTGTCTATTTTTAAGTTTTAATTTTTGTTAATATTGAATGTGCCACGGTATTAACAAGAAAATATTACTATTTTGAGAAAAAACATTCTTAGAAGTTTTAAAAATAAGTATTAAATTTTATATACTTATCCAAAGTTATCCAAAGATGTAGGAAAAAAAATTGTCTTTTAAATTTTTGAATGCAAAGTGTCTCAAATGTATGTGTATAACGTATTAAATGACAGTACGAATTACAAAAATACTTTATCAATAACCACAAACAATATAAAATCTTACAAATGTAAAAATTAATCACAATAATAATCAAATTACAAAAACTATGCAAAAGTAAAAATAGTGGAATATAATATATGCGTTTTCTTATATTTTGAAGTATAGTTTATCAGCGACAAATATTTGGGAGGAAGCATTTCCAAGAAATATAATTCCTTGAATGTAAAAATATGGTTATTTCATATTTTAAGCAGAACTTCAAACTTTATCGCTAAAAGGGAAAATGTTATCCCAGAAATACTTGTCAAACAATTATATAATGTGCTAAGTTGTTATAAAGCACGTTTATTAAATAAACAGATTAAAATATTCTCAAAAATAAAATAAGTTAACAATTAATATGACATGATTCATTGAATAAATAATCAAAATAATATGTCATGCTAAAAATATTGACATTCTCTCTCGTTAATGAAAACGAAAATCATTTTATTATTAACTCTGATGATCAAATATGAAATAGCTTTTTTTAATATTTTATATATAATTTTCTGATATATATGCATGTAATATCCTCTGTTTATCCACGCATAAAACATCGGTATAAAACATATGCAATATTTGCATTGTTCGTAGATGTACTGATAAAATACTTTTTGAATCCAAAGAATTAGTTTTAAAGTTTAAAGAAAAAGGATTAATTTTCTATCTGCATATTTTATTTGACTAAATGTTTCAATGATTATGTCCAGCAAAGTCTTAATACATCCTTCATTTATTAAAAAAAAGTTTCGTAATGGATCTAAAACATATCATATCCGTAACTCAAAATTGTAAAATGAGTTTTGACATCCATAAAAGGTGAGATGACACGACATTCTCAATGCATAAAAAACAAAAACGCATCAATCTTTCAATGTTCTGAGTAAAAGCGGAAATGTCACCTCATATTTTTTAAAGTTTCTGACTATAAAATGGCAGACAGCGTTTTTTATTCATATTAATTCTATCCTGTTTGATTCACGAAGTGTTAAGCTATTATATGTGACTCGAAAATGATGCTTATTTCCTCATTAAAGTATTGGTGTCTCTCCTCGAGATGATTTATTTTTAGCATTTAAACTACTGAAAGGATGCTCAGCATTTTTACAATTTCTGAGAAATAAAGAAATATTAACATAAAAAAATATTGAAGTGTCGTCATTAATATGTTTCTAAAGTTTTTTTATTTTTAAATTATGATAATATTTGTTTTCGTTAAGAGCTTAACGTCTTTATATTATTTTTCGTAATAAAATATCCTATTAGATTAGAATTTAACTTGCGAATACGAAAACACAATAAACTAAGTTAAAACTTAATACAAATTCATAATAAAATTTAAATCAAGTAAAAAAAAAAAAAAAAATACAAAATTGGAAAACTAAACGTAAATGGGCTTTCAAGAATACTTACATAAGAATAGTAAAATATGAAATATTATTTTTAAAATTCTATTCTCTTAATTTGTATAATTTCTTACAGAAAATAAACTTTTTCTAACGAATTTTCTTTTTTATTATAATTTATGCAAATATCAATAGCGAGAAAAAGCGATACTTTGAAAAACTAAAATAAAAGAATAATAAAATTAATTAATTTGCACCTAAGAGGCATAGCTGAGATTTTAATTTTATAATTAAAATCACAGCTATGCCTCTTAGGTGCAAATCAGCTATACATCTTTATAGATGTATATTATTGGGAATTTTAAAAAATTAAATGAAACAATAGGGCGTATTATACTTATCATTTTAAGGGAAGTAATAATAATTCATTATATTAATAAGAACAATTTACAAATCCAATTGAAAATTAAATCTGACATTAATAATTATTTAGTAGCTTTAGTATCTAAATATCGAAGTACACTTAGATTTTGTTCGTAACAGGTAAGGTCTATTTAGCTACCAGAGGGAACGACTGTTTTCACTAATTTCATACCCCTGTAAACATCAAAATGTTTGCTAATTTAATTATATTTTCTTCATGCCATGTTTACATACAATAAATTTGTTTAGTTGTTTTCCTTCATGGTGTCCCAATTTCAAAGGCCGCTATTAAAATGTAAATTCTTTTGCATATTTGTAACATATTCTGACATATTGGCTGTGATATACTGGTAGGATATTTATAACATATTCTAACGTACTGATCATATTAGCCAAAAAAAAAATTGAAAAATATCATGATTTTAATATAATATTATGTTTTTATTATAGATGATTAATAATGCGAAAAAAATTTATTGTTAACTAAATTTAAAATCATTTATTTTGTCTTTAATATTAATATCTAATTACAGATCTACGTACATTTTATTTAAAAAAAATCAATGCCATTATTAACTATTGTTGGATAATTTGTTTTTTCGTTTTAATCCAAAATTGCTTTGAGATTTAGTAAATGTTGGTAAAATACTATATTCTTTAATAAAGTATTCAGAAGACTGCTTACTTTCACAAATGTATTTTGTTATAATTATATGTGTACGAGTATATGTATATTATAGCATAAAAACACATTTTTTTATCAATTCCAAACTAGCACTGAAATTTTAAATTAGTTTTCAAAAAGAAGTCAGCTCTCAAAATGGATATTGGGTAAGAAATCTGAATGAAAAGAGAACCTTAGCTATTTGTCAAACCTATTACAGTATAGAACCCTATAATCAATATCTAGTTGGACATGTTCCAGTTCACTGAAAAGTATAGCTCAAAATTTATGCTTTTAACTTATTTATACCTTCTCTAACTTTGAAAGAAATTTTCTCTTTTAAGTAGACTGATTATAAGACTCTATCTTAAAATAGATAAAAAAGGAATTGTTTGGAAATTATTCTTGGTTAATGAAGATAGTTGTCCAATATGTTTAGATAAAAATTCATATTTAATATTAAATGGTTTATATTTAAAATATTCACTTTTTAATAATATTCACATTTTTTTATCAATCTATAAAATACAGTTTAATTTGAACATTATTTTAACAAAATAAGTATTTATGACATCAAATTGTGCTTTGTATTATATTTAACTGACGTATGTAAAATAGTTTACATATTATACTCATAAAATGGTTCGCAAATTTATTTTTAATGCTTTATTACATCTTTACTTTTAATGAATACAAATTTAAACTACAATAAATCTGAAGAAAATAACACATTTTGTTTTATTAAAAACATACCTTACGCCAAGTATTTCAAGAACAGTATATATATATTTGTGAAAAAAATTAAGATGAAATGCTTATAATTAATTATGCAGTGAAAATTTTGTAGCAGAGTTTTAAAAATCGTGCAAATTCTAATTCATGAGCATATCTTTATCAAAACGATGATTTTGTGATGACTTAAAAGTGAGAAATTCACTGTTTTTCATTCACTGAAACGAACGATATTCATACCGACACTTCTAACCAGCTTACTGAGATTTACAATACGTGAAAAGACATTAAGGTTTTTTAGATAAATTAAATCGGAAAATTTGATCGACATAATCAAAGAGACATTTTTAATAATATTTATTTTTAATTATTATAATGTTTTAAAATTAAATTATTTTTAAAATTACCTCCTTATGAAGAAGAAATAAGCACACACTTAATGCGACAGTTCATTAATTAGTAGCATTATATGGTCAAATACTACACATTAAAAATTTCAATGGTAAATAAATGGTAGGAGTACATAGTATACAATTATTTAGTTTTACTAATGGAATAGATAAAAGTAAATAATTGTACACAAAAGAAAAGTGAAAGTTTTGCATGAGCACATTATTTTAATTTATAAATAAAATTCTTATTCTGTTTGTCCATCGAATAATTGTCCGAGGTCGAATTGAGAGCAGCTACACTGAAGGAAATTAAGCTTACATTAAGTTTATCTTTGGCTAATTATATTCCTCTATGGCTAATGTAAAGAAAAAGTTGCTTTATATCGAAATTTTAATTACAGCGTTCGTAATTATGTAAATCTAATTTTAACTCACTGTAAGGTTGCTTATGCTGCAATTTACTTAATTTAAGTTCTGTGACATTTTACTCTGAAATCTTCAAACCTTAAGAAATGGGACGTGCAGTTTTTTTTTCTTTTTCAAAGTGCCATGTATAGATAATCAATGGGAATGTAAAAAAAATGCTTACGGCATTTAATAAAATAATTTAAATAATTTTTCAGCATTCCCACAATGTAATTGAAAACGAAATGCCTTAGAACGTGGATTAAAGGAGAATCCCGACTTCAATACTTAAAAATTTTGTAATTAAAAGAAATTACAGGTGTTTAATGACTCAATTAATTTGTTTTCAGTTGACCTACATGTAAGACATCATTTCACAGTGAAAAATACCGTTTTAAGTAAAACTAAATCATGAAGATTATTATTTTTCTAAATCGCTAATTTTTATCATAAGGTATGATTACCATTTCTACTAGATATATCGACATTCTAGCACAAATCTAATTTAAAACAAAATTTTTCTTGTTTTTATAATAAACGCATTTTTTCCCTCTGAAATAAAAAAGATAATGATTTATGGAGTTTACGTAAAATTTGATTAAAAGAGGTTAGTGAGTCCATCAAAATAGATAGAAAATAAAGAAATTCGTTCATAAAATATTCAACTGAAGGAAATTCAAAAATGATAGACCTAAAAGTACCGTTCTAAATAACTTTAAATCATGAAATATGAACTTTAGTTAGATAACCAGTAACAATAATGATTTCTAACTTATTTTAAAAAATTAAGTAATTAAAAAATATTAGGCAGGAAAAGTAATCACTTCTAATTTTGAAAGACCAAAGTGCGTAGTAAAAGTAAATGACAAATACTCGGTTGTTCAAGTCTACTCCGATTAAAATTAAAGATGATAAATCTAGTGTAACAGAGAGAAGAAAATTAATTAAATTCATTACTTTTTACAACCTTATTAGTCACTTAAAGCACTAATTTGAGATATAAAAATTATTGTACGATGTATTATTTCCACATGTGAGAAAACTTTTTAAACCTGTTGATGTTTTATTTCTTTAACGTCATGAAATATTTTAAAAAAGAATAAGTTTTCTAATTTAGTATAATTTATTACTGAGCATTAATTAAACAAATTATTCTGCCATTTTTAATAATTTTTATTTCATATTTTACGAAATCTTTTGGGGAATATTTTGGTGTTCTCAAAGGAGATAATTTCATAGTATTAAATATATAAATTTAGTGATTCAATATATATATATATATATATATATATATATAATTTAATTTAAATCTTGATAAGTAATATAAATTTATAATATTTAAAAGGCTAAAAAAAAAAATGCATTACTTTTATTTATATCGAAATTTATAGAAATTTCACGAAAAACTTCGTCAAAAATTTACGGCGAACTATGTATGCATTACAGCCTCCCAGCCTGTCTAGTGGTTAGCGTAACTGGCTACGGATTGGGAGGACCTGGGTTCGAATCCCGGCTCGGTCATGGATGTACTTTCTCTCTCTGTGTTTCTTGTCTTTTCCTCAGATGATGGATGAACGTGGCCCGCCTTATTAACGGGTTTGTGGTAGTGTGTCGGGGTCGATGCTACTCGTACCTCCGTGATTTGGTTCACAGGTGCCCACCGGGTAACGATAAAATGAGTAGAAGTTTCCGGCTTTGTTGCGGCTAATGTACGTACGTACTTGCTCAAGGTGCCCGCCATTAGAAATAAAATATATATAAATGCATTACAAATTCAAGGAATTTTGATGAAAACAACGTGGTCCCAGTGGTTATAACTTATTTTTCATATTAAATTCTAATTCTGTTTCTTTTTTACGAAACTCATACAAATCTAGTTATATTAATTTTTCTAGATACAGTAATTTTTAAGAGTCTCTAATCTTCAATGCTAACATGAGAAATAACTTGAATAAATTCTTGTCTTCTTTAAAGCAGCTTCAATTGAGTACTTTACTTGTGTGAGGGCGTGTGTGAAGCTTCATAAAGAACTTAATACAACACACATATATCTATGATCATTTTAGTATCATCTATCACAGTCAACAACATATGAATAAAAGGGAAAAATGAAAGGAGGAATTTTCTTATTTTATGTTTCTACATATTTTGAAATAAAGTGTTTTACAGTTTTAAATAATTTTCTTCAAATTTTTAATTTGCTATTTATAAATAATTAATACTTTTATCAATATTCCCTAATTCTGACAATCAAATTTCAATAATTATTCGTTATAATATTATTTTCTTGATTTCATAATTTTAAAATTTTTTGTTCAATTAATGAAGCAAATATGCAACATTTTTTCAAGGTTCTATAATTCGATTTAAATTTTTGAATTCAAATGGATCAACATGTTTCTTTCAGTTTTAAAGTGCCGATTTTCGATACTTTTCAAATTGCTAGAATTGTTTGAAGATATTTTATTCTTTTAAGCTATGATACTCTAACGAGAAATAAAACACCTTTAGAAATGTTGGATTAAATTTCGCATAAGAAATTTGTAATGGGAAAAAAGATACAATAAAAAATTTTAGTTAAAAAAAATCATGAATAAAGAATATTAATTATAAGACTATGAAGCTACCATAATTAAAAAAAAAATATGAATACATAAAGATTTTTAAGGTTTATCAGAAAGTACTGAGAGTGCTATTATGCACATAAACTTAAATAATGAATATTATTTTAAAAATATTTTTTATTTAAATCATACATTTAAATATGCAGCTAGTATAATCATTAAATATATTTTTAGTTTTTAATATTCACGTATAAGTATATAATTTCAAAAATGATAATATAATTAAAAAACTTGTAAAAAAATAAAAATAATTTAAAATATGATGGAAAATTTTATGAAATTTAAAAACTTATGAATAAACTTATAAAATATATGTATTCATTTTATCGGATAAATTAAATTTAAAATTATAAAGTGAATTAAAATTTAGTTAATAATATATAACTAACTGAAATTCAAATGGCAAAAATAATTTTGAGAAAGCAGATTTTCTTTCAAAATTTAGTTTTCTCATCAAAAGCAATGAATAGGATTAAAATGACAATTTAAATATAATTGATTTAACTGATATTGAGTTAATAATTTTAACATAATTTTAAAAAATAAAAAGTTTTTAATTGAGATAACAAAAATAATTAACCACCTATATTTTAATTAAATGTCTAATAATAAAAATTTTAGGCAAAAAACAGAAAAAATAAAATTTTAGCTCAGAAACATAAAAATATCTATCTTGTAAGTTTATTTCGATCTTATTTTCTTGAGTAAAAAAGTCCAATTGAAGGAACAGATCAAAAATAACTATAACAAAAACTTAACTATTATTTATTTTGCTTTTTTATAAAATGTTCTAGAGCTTGAGTTTCTAAACTCGTAACTAAGTTAATTTTCTATTTAGTTTAAAGTTAACTTAAGTTTTTCATCCGACAGAGAAACTAGAAAGATACCTTGGTATAGTTGATAAAAAATACAGAGCTAGGTTTCGTAATTAGTTTTACGAACTTTTTAATCTACTCGAATTTCTTAGAATATCCTACTGTCATCGGAGGGGGTTTTTTGCAACACTTTTTTTTTCTTTTCCTTCAAATTTGAAAGAAAAACTAACAAGAATAATTGATCCTATATAGATTGCAATTTCGTCAGTCTACAGCTGCATAAAATATCGTTGGACCTTCGGTTTATAACTGGAATGAAAACAAAAATAAGGAAAATAAATATTGAATTCATATTTCTGTCGAATTCCTATTTCATGCCTAATCTAGATTACATTTTTGTATTTTTATCTAAATGTTTTATGGATCAAAAATATCTAAGATAATCTGGAAACTCCCACAAATAAACATCAAAGCATTACATATAATGAAAAACTTTACTTTTAATTTTACAGAAATAATTCCATTATTGTAAGTCTGAAGAGGTGAAATGTACATCGACAATAAATTGAAAAATTATTTTATCAATGAAATGAAAAAAAATATTTCTAAGTTTTTAAACACGCATAAGCAAAGAATTTTTTAAATCTCGAAATTGCTATCGAATTTAAAATAAAGAGTACTAAAATCCTGTATTTATAATCATCAACTATTTAGCAACTATTCCATATCACCCTCATCATTAAATAATTTCTATGTCAAATAACAATTAGTAAAATAAATAAAATATAAAGATGTCTATATCGATAAATAAATAGTAATTTGCAGTTTAAATAAAAAAATATTATCAATAGTATGATAAAAAATAAAATGTTAGAAAAAATTGTCAGAAAATTACATCAGAATATTTATGAAACTAAATACCATTTATTAATTTACAGATTTTTTCTAATACATAACAGTACGATTTGCTAAGTATATTACTATATTTATGTAAATATACTGAATAAAAAATAACATAAACAGCCAAAGATCATTTGAAATTAGTCTCGTAAATATTAAAACAATACGGATATTTTATGTATTAGTTGTTTTACAAACAAATAGCTTATTACCAATATCAACAAAAAATAAGTGAGGCACTTTGTGATCGATTAGTAATAAATCGTTGCAAACTAAGGAATTAATTTCGGTCATTTTCTTTTCTTTGCAAAATATGCGGATCTGAAAATTACCCTCCAAATGCGTTTGAAATGTGAATGAGAATGACCCAAAAAGTTTTCTCAGAACTAATATCAGGGCCAAACAGAATATTTCCTCATAAAACTACTTTTAAGAATCAATAGTAAATGGAGCCTTTTTGATATGAAACTTTTTTAAATCTTGTTCATTGAAACAATTTAAGCCTGCTTGAATTCTCGAAAGTAGTAACAAGGCGTAAGTGGTAGTTTATATATATATGTAATTTCTAAACAGATACTTTTGTTTATCTTTGAAACATTTTGTGTTTCCATTAAAAAAATGAAAATTTCAATTACCAAAATGATTCCTTTTCTTTACCTATGGACCAATCTATGAGTTTCAGGTAATTTTTTCTCTCCATTCTGAATATTATTATATCAATTCCTCAATTTTCTCACAGATTTTAAAAATTATCAAGCCATTTCGCTAAGTTATCATGTCATGACTATAAATTTAATATTTATAAACTAACGCAAAAAGTAATCATTTTCAAGTAATTAAATGTGTACATGCATACATGAATTAATTAGTAATTTCAATTTCTAAGTAATATTTTTACAGAAAAAAATTAAGAATTTGTTCCTTATGTTTGTGAACAAAGATAGGGCTCGTTGTTAAAAGCCTAAGAGGGAAAACGCTGAATATACTAATTCAGAATGTAAATCATATTATAACAATTTTGTAATATTTTATTAAAATTATTATGGAACCTTAAATGCAATTAAATTATTAAACAATAAAAAAGAAGTACCTAGCTCAATAATTCATGATAGAATCACTTGGTAAATTCAGTGGGAACAAGTTGTTTTGTGAAAATGAAATTGATTTTCTCTTATATTCGTATTCTTTCGTGTATCTATATATATTATATACTCTCGTACAGTTATTTCAGCGATATTTGGTCTGCAAAATGTAGCTGATTAAGAAGAAAAATTTTCAAAAGATTGATTATCATACATAAATTTACACAGATTTTAAGCATTATGAATACGTTGTTTCAAAATTAAATTAAAAGTAAAGTAAAATTAACATATAGCAAACGAAATGCTTTTGAAAAAATTTGCACCAATTCCGTTTTTCTTTAATTTAAACTTACTCTTTTCCTAAATCATCCCTAGACCCACCTTAATTTGTGAAATACTAAAATTACCCCTTTTTAAAATTAAAATCGTTTACTTCATTTATTTAATGAACTATAAAAGGATTATCAAATTAATTCCAAATCTATATACATGAAAATTAAATTTTAATATAAATTTTCATCGAAATTAATTTTAAATTGACGGGCTGGCCTAATGAAATGCATTGTATCTCGTTAAATGCGAAATATAAACAAATTTAAATTAATTTGGAGCTATGAACACATCTCGAAATTCCTATTTTGAGATATATTTCTTGATTACTATTTATTTGATGATTCAAGAACCCTATAATAATGTGTATAAAAATGGGATGATATTTAGTTAGCATGATGATTGAAAACATAACTGTGATTACATAATAGCAATTATCAAAAAGGAAATGTATAATAAAAATGATTTAAAATTAAAAACATTCTGAGCATGCATTGTTAAAAAAACTTATTTATGTGTCAGTAATATTCCAATTTTCATTATAATTTCTTTAAATTTATACACAGATTGCAATTTTCATTATATCTATACTACAAAATCACCTACAAAATTAATAAGCTCGACCAATGTCTGTAATATCTCCAGCTCTGATTCCAAAAATTTTAATAAATGTAAACAAAACTGTAGCAATACTTTTTACGAGAATAAAGACTAACTCAGTTACAATTAACGCTATAGTAAATAATTCGAATCCTAACTGAAACCCGCGTAGTTGTTCAAGAATATTATTTGATAAAAATAATATTTATCTCTACTTAATTATTAATTAAATCAAACTACAATTATGTAACTATAGATCATTAAAGCATCCAAAATTCTCTTGTAATTTTTAATTACAAATGCTTGATAATATTACCTAAAAATATTATATGCTTATTTTCTTCTATTTCTTTTTTCTTTGAAATTATACCTATGGTACCAAAATTAAATTAGATGAATTAAATATAAAATAATTAATGGAACTAATAATATCATAATATCTAATGACCCTTTGTACATGCT
>JAPDSC010160824.1:0-11212 GCA_026290005.1 Latrodectus geometricus
TCTTTTTAAATCTCAGTAAATAAAGTAATTTCATAAGAATTACATAATATTAAAGAATTATAATCACCTTAAGAAAAAATTATAATTCTTTTATGTGTTTGTGGATTTTATGTATAATAATTCTTAAGGGCTGTTTTAAAAATTAAACCAACAAATGCGAAAAATAGCATACATATATCTCACTAACTAAAATGTTTCAGTGTTATTTTGTAGATGAAATTAAAAACTATATTTTACAGTTCATTTTCACAAATAAATTCATTTTATATTACCACATATTTAATTAATATATATTTTTATTTTAAGCAGTTTTGTATCAATGATTTCTTACACATAGCTTCTTTAACAAGCAATTTATTATTTTGTTTATTTTTCTTAAAAATATTTACGGTTGAAAAATTCAAAATTATGAACACAATTAAAAAGTGTTTTCATTTCTCACTGTTAGTCTTCTTCTTTTTATGTGCTATAAAAATAAGGATTATGTACTCAAGCAATTTTTTGATATACGTAGCTCAAAAACTATATTGGGAATTCTGTAAACTAATAACTTTCGTAACAAAGTATTATTTTTAAAAAACACAAAAATTAAGAAAAATTAATATTTATTCATAACAATGTATGTTATGAGTTTCCATTCAGTATAATTAAATTTATTGTATTTTTGTAAACTTTGTTTATAGTTAATTTCATTTTAAAATAATATATCAGAGTTCTTGCATCAGAAATAAAGGAAATTATTTTATAAAGATTCCTCTCCAAGTAAGAATTTTGTAGAATATATTTTTATAATGAAACGAAATAAACATAACAGAATATTGTACGAAAAATAAATTAAATTAACAGAAATACCTTTTCAGAAACATTCTTTTACAAATAAATTAATTTATCCTTTCATATATTTTGAAAAATATTAGTCTCCTTCCAGAATACATAGGTTTGAATTAAAAGCTATTATTAGTTTATGTTCCTCAAAAAGATGAAGTGGGTTTAGAAAAAAAAAATATTTAATAATTGTTTTATCAATATTTTGTAAGCCTTTTCTTAACACAGTTTATCAAATATTTAGATAAAAGTTGCTTAAATGAATGTATTTCCTGTTGTTAATTTACTAGAGTACTTCATCAACCAAGAACACATTCTATTCATTTATTGAAAACAATATACTTCCTCTTTTGCAGATTACGTATAACTTTTAGTCTCCAGTGACTAAACAAATATCCTTTTATCTTTATTAGACTTATATCTAGAAAGATACTCGTGGATTTTTTCCTTTTTACATATAGGTTTGATTCATAGAAGGAACATTCTTTTCTGTGGTTGACTATATTTTGTAACATTGTTTTATAAAAAGATCTCTTGTGTCTTATGATAGTTAGATTGTTTGACACAAAGATCTAACTTCTATTATTGATATATTTTTTGTTATTACAGATATTTATGGCTTATTTTGTTATTTTCATTCCAGAAGATAATTTATGTTTTATTATTATTATAAATATAAAAGAGTCACATTGTTTCTTCGGATATAATATATAGATATAAATATTTTTATAAAAACATTTCATAAACTATTTATTAGTAAAAAGATTTAATTATTTTGTAAAGATTTATAATTAAGAAATAAACTTAAAATCTTAATTTAAATTTATGAAATCTGAAATTTATTTTTTAATTATCCATAATAAATTTTAAAATGTTGAAAAAAATTCCAAGCATGATGATATGATAGAAGAAAAGAGGTGCATAATTAATCTCCTTATATGTTATTATTTTATATTTGCAATGATGGTTTGTGATATAAAGATTCATTGGACAATCAATAAACCAGTGAAGATTTACTGATGCATCCTTAGTGTTAAACTGATTTATAATAAGCTATTAAAGTCGCACTATAACAAATTAATGTACTATTAATGACAACTTGATCTAAATTCTAAAAGCTTCTTCTATTACATTACCCGCAGTTTCGAACTAAATTAAACACTTTGACCTGTGAATTACTCTGAGGTACAAATTTCCATTTACTCTTTAAGAATTCTAACACAATGAAGATCAATTCTGTTACAGTAAAATATGCATTCTTTCTTTAATCAAGTCAACATGAATTTATAAATAAATTACAATGAAAAAAGAGTTCATTTAAGTTTTCTCAGAAGTTAGTTTCTTAATCATGATGCATATCAATGCAAATTTATAACATAGTTATAATATACCATTACATAAAAAGACTCAATGACGTATTCTAACATTGAATATTAGACATGAAAGCTTAGAACTTCATCGTACGAGTCGTATGAGATAATTGGTGAACTAATTAATAAACATTTTCAAGATAAAAAAAAATTTAAAATTTGAGAATGTGTATATGACTGGACAAAAAAAAAAAAAAAAAAAAAAAAAAGAAAAAAGAATATTTTCAAATTAAATCAAGTAATTTGATTTGTAATTTGTTTTAAAATTACTATTTAAAGTATATACCTTAAATTGGAAACAAATTATTTAAATATGGAGACTATTTCATTTCCATTTCAATTTAATTTAATCAAAGATTTACAGAATCTTTTTCAACATATAAATGATTAAGAAGTAATTTATAAATAAGTTAAGCTATTTAATATGAAATACGAAGGTCTCTCTGAAATTTTTGAGATACAACTAGATTTTTAAAGTTATACTTACAAAATTTTAGGTGTGTTCAAAGTAATCTTCTCTAGCATCAATGCACTTTTGTAGACGAATTTTCCACAGATTAAATGCCTCAAGCCACTCATTTCTTAGAATAGATGAAAAAAAAATGCATTTATAGCCACATCAATATCTTCTTCTGAATGAAAATGACGCCCACGTAAATTATTTTTCAGATTAAAGAATAACCAAAAGTCGCACATAGCTAGATCAGGTAAATACGGTGGATGCTCCTTCACTTTAATTTGTTTTTGTTTAAGAAGCTCAACTGTTAATCCGGCTGAATGTGAAGATGCATTGTCATGGTGAAGCATTAGTCCCCTAACATTCAGTTTTTGTAGAATTTCTGGAAGACATTTAGTGGTATACCAGTTTGCTGTTACTGCCTTCTGTCCTTCCAACTTGATGGTTTTGACCAATCCCGTATTTCTGAAGAAAACGGCATACATCACTTTTTCAGTGAGCGTTGTTTTTTTTACCGTTGCCGGCGTGTGATCATCTTCAAAGACCCATAAATTGCTTTCTTGACGTGTTAGAACGTCAAAAATTTCTACGCACGTTTCATCACCTGTTACAATTTTAGAAATGATGTGGTGGCCACCATCATTTAGCAATTTAAGAATTTCTTCACTGATTCTGAAAGGCTCTCCTTTTTGGTGCTCAGTTAGATTATGGGGAACCCAACGGCAAAATACGTTTTTCATATGTAATTCTTCATGAATGATTTTGTGTATGGCTGCGGATCCAATGTTAAGTTCCTTCTGTATTGTTTGATAGGTACAGCGATTATCATCCATTAACATTTTTCGTATGGTAGACACATTATCCGGGATTTCTGCCGACGGCGGTCTTCCTGTGTGTTCTTCATCATGAAGAAAATTGTGACCTCTTCTAAATTCTCTAAATCATCTGAATACATTAGCACGAACTGGAAATTCATCACCAAATGCTAATTGCAACCGTTGGACGTATTCTTCTTGATTTAATCCTGCTTTAAAATCGTAGAAAATCATAGCGCGAAACTGTTCTCGCCTCAACTCTATTTTCTCTTCTGTTTAAAATTTATTCTACGCTAAACAAGTTGAATTAAGTCAGTAAAAAACCGTCTTCTGTGTTAAAATACTTTGTATTTTCAAATCAAACCATCATTTTTATTTTGTAAATTCTCTTCTACGAATATCTCAAAATTTTCAGAGTAACCCTCGTATTTATGCAAAAATGAGAGTTTCTGTTTGGTTTTACAATATATAAAACTAAATGATTTATTTATTCATTTCAGAATTATATTTTCTACTAATAAAGTGCTGTTCTACTTAAAATGTCAGAATCGGTGAACTAACTATGTTGAGTTTTCTTGTTTGAAATCATATTAACAGTACTCGAAAATTAATCAATCTCAGGAAAAATAATATTTTAGTCAATTTATTTGATTTTAAACAGTCATAACAATGTGAATACTACCATAAATAGAAATAGCAAAAGAAGTTTCTGCATTATTTATGCTTCAAAAATGCATTATTTATTTCATTATCTTCTAAATCTCATTAGAAATTATAAAATGACACACAAAAAATAGTTTTTAAGCTTTAAGAAATAACATTATAAAACTTATTTTATTCAAGAAGATTTCTGGAAAATTTCAGTTATGGAACTTAAGTTTTCAATAAGTGTAATTTGAGACTTAAATTCAATTTTCAAAATGTAATGCAAAAATATTTTGCGTGATTTTTCTAAGATCATAAATATAAAGAAAGAATGTGAAGAAATGTTTCTTATTAGTCTATTTTTGATTTGAATGTAATGTTTAATGATTAGTTGTTGAGTTTGAGTTAAGATTTCTCAAACTATTATAATTTGAATTTATTTTGAAAAATTACTTTGTTAGTTAAAAATAAGCAATATTAAAACTATTCATTGTCAGAATTTGCTTATTATTATTGAACAGTTATAGTTTCCAATAAAATATATTTTGGTAACATTTATTTATTTTAAAGGTAGTTTTAAAAATTATAAGAAATTATGATGTTTCTAACTTTTGCATTTTAGCTGTGGAAAACCTTATGTTTGCTGACATATCTAATTTATGATTTAAATAAATATTTACATTTTTTTAAATGAATAAATTCGATTAGATTTCCTAAATGAGTGATAACGTATCAAATTAGGGAAGCCAGAAAAATATACAAAGAATCCATATTAATGAAAACCATTAAATTAGTCTATCAATATCTCCAAATTTGAAATATCTATGGTTTGAAAATAAGGTACATAAATCCATTCATTGGCCTAAATATGCAAAAATTTAAAAGTTTTGTTTTAAAAAATTAAATTATTAATTAAAGCAAGCTTTTTTATTTTTTGATTGAAAATATCTTGAGAAAAGTTGACTTACTATCTTAATGTAGCATAGAAATAATTGAAGAAATTATTTTTTTAAAATGAATGTTTTGAGTAGTCTAAGAAATGTACTAGGCTAAAATACTTTTTTTTACATTTTAAAAAAAAAACTATTATTTCATTCATTTTTTGCTCTTGATTCTATTCTGCAAGTTCAACTTGTACTTAAAAAATCATTGTAAAATATTTTTTTTACAAAAAAATTAGTATTTTAAAGTTTTAAGACTAGAATTAGGTTGAAACATTGTTCAAAATTTAATTGCATATTCAATAGATCAACTGACAAGGAAAGAGTTACATGAATTCAACCTAAACTATTGAAATATCCTAAGAAATGGTTTTTAGAATAAAAACTTTGTAGGATTTAATGATAGATTTAGAGTAAAACACGATTTCCTATTTTCTATTTCAAACAAATCAAAAGTCATGGAAACTGATGCATAATTTATTTTTAGAATTAATTTAATATTGATTTAGTGATATTTTAAGTTCAAAACTATATCTTTTTTAATGCGCCTAAAGTTAAAAGTTTACTACAATACATCTAAATAAATCCAGGATAAAATGCTTTTAATAGCAATATATTTAGCTGAGGTACTTTTATGGATAATGATGCAGAAAACGTGTGATTGCTAAATTAAGCATCAAGCGTTCATGCGTTGGTGAAAGATTTCCTGAAAATTTATGTGTAAAATTAATATTTAACCAACTTATAGCAGTTCTCACAAGAAATTGTTTGACAGCATTTATTTAATGTATCTAACTGATATCTTTTTGTATATTTAAGAATATTTTTTTATTCATCAATGATATTTTTACTTTTTTTGAAAATTTGCACCATTTATGATTTTAAATATTTAAGGTGAAATATCTACTAATTTACAGATGTTTAACTGTCGTTTCCTTTAAAAACATACAATTTAATAAGAAATGGCCAAATGTACTTAAAAAAAATAAATGCTAACAAATTAATCCCTTTAATTGATTATAAACTATTATTTACTAATTATTTTTTTATATTTTAGCTTGAGTGAAATATTTTCCCATTTATTGTATGAAAAAAAATTTTACACTAAAGAAAATGTATTTTATTTATTAAATCAAACAGATTTTTTATCATTTCCAATACGAAATTAGATGTATTACTTTTAAATTTTTTATCCATTCAATTTTAGATGCATGAAACTAACTTTTGTACATTTACTTAAAAAAAACTAATAAAATTGGAAATGTTTTAAGACGTTTTTCAAAATTAAAAGAAACGACTGTACGAAAAGCCAGCTTTTATAATTTAAAGTAACTTCGCATTTTTGTCTTATACAATAAGTTAAAAAAAATGCATTAATATAATTATATCTCATTATCAGAGTAAAATTTGAGTTTAATATGTTATAAATATATAGTTATAGGTTTTAAGGAATGAATATTGAAGTATTATTACAAAAAAAAAAAAAAAAAAAAAAAAAAAAAAAAACCGTAAAAGGTTTACTTTAAAGAAAGCATATTTTATTTTTAATATACGAGTTTCAAAATTCGCCCAAATTTTATTTCTTTGCAATAATATATACTAAATAACGTTACGAATTAAAAAAATAATAGTCTCTGCCTTGTGTATCTCTTAAAATTATTGTTAATGACGTAAATTTATAGGAAGAGATAATTACTTGTACTATGACTAAAAATGCCTTCTGAATATTCAACCTCTGGTCTTCAATTCAGCACTTTGTGTGCTTGATTCTCAAAGTACAAAACTTTATTTCCACAAATCATAATGAATGTAGTTGTTTCTGGCCTAAATAATCTACTTGTGCAAAAGTTAACAAAAAATAACAATGAAATCAAATAAAACTCAATGACTCTAGGGTTAACTACGATTGCAAATACGAAGATTAATTCAAATGTGGCAAATTACTATACTTCTAAAAAGTATGTGCAAATTTTAGTTTCTTTTACATCATATTTTGAGTTCCTTTTCCTGATTCAGAAAATTTGAAAAGAACTCCTGTTTGTGGGTAATGCACTACATATTTTGAAACAATCAGAATAATACAACAATCTGAAAAGGGACACTGTAAGTTAATGTAAACGCGTGATGATATAGACAAATGATCAATATCGTATTGATGGGCCATTCACCTACATGAGCCGCGTTCACTAATGGCTACTAGGGCAATGTCCTCCATGTTCCCATTACAAATTAATAGCTATGGGGGTGGTTGGAGTCAGGCTACGGGTCTTCACTGGTTTCAATCTCTAAATTGGAAGATTCAGGTGGTGCTGCCATCTATGAGCCAAAAGTTGTACTTCCACCTTCGAATGAGGGTGCTCTATTAAAAAAAACGGAAGACGCTCCTTCTCTGACTTCATTCGCCTAGTCGCTGAGACGGGCGGGCTTGGCGTCGCCAAGTGTTCATTAACAACAAAACAACAACATCTACATGTAGACCAGTACGTTAGTTTACAAGTATATCACTACCAGCTTACTGAATTGATAAAGGGTACATTTTGTAGTGCATTATCGAATGGCTTAATTAAGAACATAAGGGGTTTTGGTCTGAAAAGCTACGAATCAGGAAAAAACCTAACTTTAAAAATCCCAGTAATGAAGTAACAGAATCATTAATTCTTTTACTGTAAAGCATTTTTATAGCGTGCTTTGAAGAAGACTAACCCATTTATTGCAAAGAAAGTTCAAATCTTCTTTTTAAAAGAATTCATTATTGTTTGCCCTAATATTCGTTATATCGCATAGAAATATCTTTCATTTAAAACGATGGGAATTTCGTTAACTGATAACTTTCTCCTGGTCGTTGCTGGACATACGTATATAGCGGTGCAAGTGAATCCAGGTTTGTACTTTAAGGTCAACATCAATACTTGCCATTTTCGAAGCTCCTTAGTATTTTGAAACACGGTCAGAGGTACAAATACAAACAATATAAAATTAGTCTTCTGTATACAAACTTTAAAATAATTTTGACTAAATGTATATTATACATCAACACATATTTCAATTTGTGGTTGTTACAATAAATATTTTAAAGTAATCTTTTTTTTTTTTGATCAATGCAAAATCTTTTAAATATTAAATTTCTATTTCATTTGATAATTCATTTTCCTTGTTGCAGACTTTCAAAATATGATTTAAAATATCAAAAGAACAAACACATGCATAACATTCCATTTCTTTGAAAAGTTATAGTAATAGATGTGAAGTAAATGAATTTATTTCAAGAACAAAGAAATTTATTTCGAGAAATTCAATAAATATACCAAATTCAGCAATTTTTATGACTAGGAAAGAATATAAAATTCACCATAAATATAAATAAGCAAATGTTATTTTTACCACCGGTGTAATAGAATTCAATTACTTTTTCCCGGGAAGGACTTTTAAAATTGTATCTTCATTTCTTGGAAAAATAGAATAAAATGTCGCCTAAAATTCCTACTCATTTTAAACTGTGTAAGAGTAGATATGGAACTTCAAATTCTTAAACTAAATTTATTTCAGAAGAGCTCTGTAGTATGATTTACATAAAAATAAACATATTCTTTATTATACATATATGAATATGCACTTTTGTGACTTTTATTAAATTTTATAAAAGGTATTTATAGATCCTTAGATAACTTTTTATTTTTTATACATTTTAAAATTAATCACCATAATAAATTTAAGTTTAGAACTAAATGAAATATTTTTTATGAAAGGTGATATAGTAGAAATATTTAAAGAAAACCAACTTTCTTTAACTTTACCGCTTCAAGAAAGTTTAAAATAAAATAGGTTTGGGCTTCTTAAATTTTTTTACTGAAAAATAGCATTAATTTTAAAATTCAATTCAAATATTTATTATAGAACTTGTCTATTATTTTATAACAAAATATTAACATTCGTATGTAAGAAATAAAATTAAACAAACATTAATAAGCTACAATTTGATAAAAATAATAAACAATTTGATAAAAATAATAAAAATAATAAGCTACAATTTGTATACATTTTAAATGAGATCTATTACATTCTTAAGTTAAATTTTTCATACATATCAAATATTAATTTCAAAATGATATGATGAGCATAGCAGCATCTTATTGCTTAGTAAAAAAATGCCCATGTATCGTTTAAGTGTTTGGTAACACAGTTAACGTTTAATACATTTATCAAGAATATTATGTTAGCGTGAATAAAAATTAAATCTATATAAGCTAAATTAAACTTGTTAATACACAACTATCTACTTGAAAGATGTTTTATGTGGTAATTAAATTGTTAAATAAAAGCTAAAATGAGATAAATGAGGATAAAAGGAAATAAATAAAAGATGAAGTTAAGAACTAACAAAATAAACAATAATAATGGAAGAGAATAATTAATCTAATTTTGGTTTTAATTTTTAAATGAATTATTAATAAATAAGTTTTGCAAAATTTTAATTTTTTGAAAATTCTTTTCATAAATTGAAGTTGTCATAATTTTTGTATAAAATTAAATGTGAAATTTATTAACTTCTTTAAAGTATTTGTTAAAAACATAAAAGTATGGATTCTTTTCTTAAAATTAGTGTGATTAAATGTTATATTTTAAATATTACTTTAAACTACCAATGATCAAATGTGACACTTATACATATTTAAAAGAATACCAATAAAAAAGAGTTTAGAAAGTGAATGAGGAACTTATTTTACAATTTTATGATGGCTCTTTTTTATATGGGAGAAAAAAATTACATTTTAAATATGTTTTTTATAATATAAATTTTAGCATGTAATCTTTTCGTTTTTCTAAATGTAATCTTGATTACCAGGATGAGAACTGACATTATCTTTTTTAGATATTTTATCTATTTAAAATACTATATTTCAACTTATAAAGCATTACTGGAGCTTCGGTGCTCATTAATAGCACACTATTTGTGCAAAAATGTGTAGGAAAGTATTAAGTTCTTATAAATTGTAATGCATTGAAAATATTTTAAATTCGACAAATATTATTGTAGAAAAGGAACATAATAATTTTAGTCACAAATATGACATTTTGGGAGATTTATATTTGAAAATCGTTATTTCAAATTTTTAAAAGTTACATATTATGAGAAATTACTTTGTAGGAATTAAATAAATATTTACAAGGTAAACACAAATTGAGCTAACTCACTAATTATACACATTTATGTAATTTTCATTGATCATTGAGTTTAAAGGTTCATATAAATAACTTTTTTTCCAAGTTATTATTTACATGTAAGGGTTAATTGTATTTGAACTTATAGCTTAATAGGGATTTTTAACTGTTTCAAAATTTTGTAGCAATAGTCAAACCTTTAAATATAATAAGCTCTGAATATGATAATTATAAGTACTTCGTTTGTCCACAGTGTATTTTTATCAGAATAAAAATAATTAATATAAGAAGATGTCATTAGATTGTATTTAAATTTAAGTAAAATGGATTTTTGAAACTCTATGTAACTTTTGAATCAATACAATTTATTCAAACTATTTTTTTAAAATTTGTATAAAGTGAGTGAAATTAGAATAAATTAAAGGTATTTTAAAATTCTTATGTTATTGATAAGCATGCATAATTTCATTTGTTTTAGAATATTAATTGGCAATAATTGAATAGTTTCTTAAGTTTCCTATATGTTCTAATTTATGACAACTGAGAATTTTGAATAGAATAGAAAATCAGATGTGAGAAAAGACATACATCAGAAAATCTTTTAAATCTATCTGTTGTAAAGTACATTTTATATTAATATTCCTTTACCATTATATATTGAAAGTATATTATAGGTGAGACAGCACACACGCATGCACACACACACAGAAAGAAAAGTACGCTAAAATTACTTCATTCAAAGATATACAATTTTCATTATTTATTATTTATATAAGTTATATATTAGCTTATAGTTACAGCTTTAAGAATATTAAGTAAATTTAGTAGTAAAAATTGCTCAAAAAGACATAAATCTAATTGGAGAATAAAGAGTAATTTCTTTATAAAAAATCGTAGTATATTGCAAAAATTTTTAAAGAATGTTGGGTAATGTGACATCATTAATTTGTTTCTTAAGATATATATATATATATATATATATATATATATATATATATA
>JAPDSC010160833.1:0-13910 GCA_026290005.1 Latrodectus geometricus
TTATAAGAGTTCCAATAACTAGTTTTAAAATTACTGCTTATTACTTATCAATGAGAAATTTCTTTTTCGGCATTTCATTTGCATGGGTATTGTACTGTTGTTTGACAGGAAATGGAGGTAAGTAAAACAATATATTAGTTTTTGAATTTAAATGAAATCATTCTATATATTTTAAAATTTTATATCATACTGAATTGTCTCACTTCACTTTAAGCAACCACGAGATTTTGAATTGTAGAAAATGAATTATTAGACAAAAATATCCAAATAATGAATCAAAAATATGTTTTTTAGAAAGTCATTTCAGTTCCGACAGAAAATGGTAATATATCCATGTCACTAGAACCCATGACAAATTTTTACCTTTTAAATGGGATATGTAAATACCCCTGATTATAATCTAGCATTTACAACTTTTGCTAATTTTGAAATTGTCCAGGAGCTGTTGAGACCTCATGGAGTACATTTTATTTACTACCAATCACACAACAAATGATTAGATCTAATCCAAAAACATTGGAGTTTAATTTATGTATAGAATGATTTCATTTTTAAAAAGCTCTGGGCAGCCATTATTTAAGAAGATATGCTACTGTTCATAAAGACATTGATTGATTGAAAACACCATAAGTTAACATTTGAGAAAAACAAGATCGCTGTAGTCCAGTAGATACTTATGACAGAACATGGTATATGAAACATGAATTTTAGAGTATCTATTAAGTATGACGTCCCCACACTTAGAACTTAACCATTTAGGAAAGTATCTTTTTCCTGTATATGAATTGATTACAGGTTTCATTCGATTTTTATATATTAATGCATCTGGATTCGAGACACACAGATAAAATTAATTTTTACATCTATAAACAGTATCTCTTTCTATTTGTATAATATGCAGTTCAAATACATTTAGTACTTCTGAAACTCCTATCTCTTGGGAGTCTGCATTAATAGCTCATTAGTTATGATCGTTATAACAATGATGTGACAATCATATACTCAATGATCCTTACGCAAGTAAATCATTTCCATGTTATATTTTTGTCCTCTCTTAAACTATTGAATTTGTGTCTAATATTTGTTACAAATCTCTTTCCTTATGTGCTATCTGTTTAAAATTTTTACATTGAAATACTTACATATTTTTATACTGATAAATATAAAGTTTAATTATCTTATTAGAAAATTCTTTTTGAAACTACAAAAGTATTACGCACTTATTACTTCTACTATTTATTAAAATTTTGTTTTTAAGAAACTTTAGGAATTTAATTTTCTTCTTAATCAAAAAAAAAATTAAAATGGAATATTTCGAATTTGAAATTCAATTAAAACGTTTAAAACTTATATGACATTATGAAAAAATACAAATCTTAAATTACTAAAATTTAGTTTAAAAATGATTTTACTGACTTAAATTAATATCATTTTTCAAAAACCTTTAGATGAATATAACCAACAGTACAATATTTCTAAAACTTTGCATCATAAAACCTCTTGTGTGAGATAGCATTAAATTTAATATTTCTTTATTAATTTTGATAGTATGAATTTTTCTCAACTATTATATGAGGAAATTTAGATAAACAAAATATAGAATTAAGAGTTGCAGAGAAAATAATTTTAGAAATATAGAAAAATATGTAAATAGTGATGACAATAATATTGTTTAAACACAAAAGTTGATTAAATATTCTTTAACAATTTTTAGAGAAAATTGAAAATCCATTTAGTACCTTTTAGTTTAAAATTTTATAACTGTTATAATATTTAACACTTTGTTAAATTCATGATTGCACGGCTAATTCAAAAGATAAAAATGCAAATCATAAATTAATTTTTTATGATATTATAAATAATAGCAGAATTTTAGGAATTGCATAAGCTTTTTTACATTGCAGTAATTTCATTACTTTTTAATTAAAAATTGTTTCTAATTAATCATAAATACATTTAAAATTAAAATTTATTTCAATTTTTAATAAAAAAATAAAAACACCACTACATTTAGAAAGTTACATTGTAAAATAATAGTTGCTATATCACAAAATTTTTAGTCGCAAATACATTTGTTCATTTTGTACTACTTTGTATATCATCATTTTATATCAACAAGGAGTTCTAACAATATTTCAATATAACTTAGCATTCTTTATTATTAATATAAATGAAATCAATAAAATATTATTGATAATATTTGGGTGCAGTTATCTTACTGATATTTATGCAGTATCATTTTATGATAAAGTGAGAGTAATTTATAATTTACTGAAATAAATTTATCAGAAATTTTTTAAGATCGATTATCATTTCAAAAATTTTAATTATATGTGTATATAGAATATTCTTTGAGATTTAAATATGTATGCATGTGTGGAATTAGTAATTTTCATTTTAAGTTAGCAAAGAATATGAAAAGAAATTTCAAAGATGAATCTATTTCAGTGTAAATATTTAAATAGAATTTTTTAAATGCGTTCTTTATGTATACTTATGAAGATGAAAAGAAAAGGTTAATATAATATAAGAAGCAAATAAAATATTAATATATTCAGTTTGTTTTGCATACATTTGTGAAATTTCCAATACTTACCAAAAACATGTTTTATATCTGTAAATAATGCGTGCATATTGTTTGAACACATAATACTGTTGTGATATTGTAAGTTTTCGTATAAAAATTTCATTACATTTTAGGTATTTTAAACACGGTTTTGTCTCATACATTTTTAGTACCTTTTAGTCAACTCAGCTACTTGGTCTACTTAGTTCATCCTATCATTATTATACACAGAGAAGCAACTAGGCATGAAAGAATGTTTATGTCTGCCACAGATCATGTAAGTATTAGATGTATTACATCTATTAAATCTTATGTAGTACAAGTAATAAGTAAGCATTTATTACATGTAATAAATAAGACCTATGTATGTATACTTAAGTAAAACAGAAAATAAGTATACATTACATATATATGAAATCTTATGTAATAATAAGATTTCATAGATTTCAATAAATATGAAATCTTAAATATGAAATCTTAAAATGGAAAAATATGAAATCTTATGTAATAATATAAAACTTTTGAACTACATAATGAATAAACTACAAATACATAAAATTTACGTAATATATGAGACTTATATAATAGATAAATTTTATGTATTAAATAAATCTTACTATAATATGTGAAAAATACATTTTGAAAAATTATAATTGAGTTATATTTTAATAGTTATGATATTTTTTGTTATATTCAACAAATTGTTTTCAGTATCAATTTCATTATTAACAATAAACACAAAATTTATTATTTGACCTTTCCTAAATATATTTAAAAATTGTATAATTAATAAACTTTCATTTGTAATTCAGTACAGTATATTTAGTATTTATTTACTTAATTCAACAAATATTTCTTGAAGTTGGATTCATTAAATATTTCTTTATGTACATTTAATTACTGAGAAAGTAAATTCTATTATAACAGTTGCTTAGAAACTACAGAAACCAATAAAATTTTACGATAAAATTAAAAATTCAATTACATTTTTTATGAACATTTTAATAAATTAGACAAAATTATTATAGCTATTTTAAAAACTTGTTTTCATCAATATTTTTCTCAGTTTTATTTAATAAAACCTAGAATTTATTTTAACACATTAATTTGAAAAATATGCATTAAAGAATAAACATGCTTTAAGTAGAAAAATCTATACACTCAGGAACATTGAATGTAGAGCATCAAAAAGGGAGTATGGGTTTGAATTGAAATCTAGTATACATAGGTATACAGATATGCAATTAATTTAATCCCGAGACCAAGACAGTTAAGCAAATAGTGTTTACAATTAGACAAATACAGTGCAACATTCTTAGCAAACCTCCCTTTGTTGCAATAATTGCCTCCACATAGTCCAGTATCGAGACATCTGATGCTGTCCTGAGACAAATGCTTCCACAAATTTTGAACTACAATATTTAAATCATGTACCCAGTGATGTATAGGGAATCTGGCGTTTCAACCGATCCCAGACATGCTTTATCAGGTACACTTCCATTTAGCGGGTTTTCCATGGAGGTATCTGAACATGACGTAGGACGTCTTGAGCAACTCGAACAGCATGCGAATGGGTCTTATCTTGCTGGAAAATTGCCCCGGAAACCCATTGAGAAAGTGGAGTCGAAGAATATCGTCAACATAACGTTGGTCTATTAATGTTTTACGTACCACAGCTAGAATAGACGTATCATGGGATACGTTCCCTCCCCCTAGACCATTATGCCTGCTGTGCAATCATTGTGTCGTGCATTGGTGTTGTTGGAAGTGAACAGTTCACCAGAGCACTTCTATACCAGTACGTGGTTATCATCCGTTTCTCAAAATGAATCGGAATTAATCACTAAAGATCAATTTTGCCAATCTGTGTCATTCTATGTCACTGGGGCTTTACACCACTATAGACGGAGTCACCAATGGTGTTAATGGAAAAACACGATACACAGGTTCTCGGATAGCAGATTCGCTTGTGCAAGCCCCCTGAAAAGGTTCTTTCGAACAACTCTTACTCCTTTATCTGTGGATATCGTGAATAAGTACTACATAATCCCCGAGTGCTTGCAGTAAGATGCTTTGATCCTCTCGCCTCTTCGTCTTTCTAATCACCCAAGACCATCACCCTCTATAGCTAAGAAAACCAGGCAAAGCACTTGTGACGTCACTAGGCGGTGGCTGAAATCCCACTTCGTTCAAGAGCAAAATATTTGGAAGAAACTTATTTTATGTTGTTTAAAAGTCCTTAAATATCAATTTATTTAAACTAATTTTATACATTTAAAATAATTTTGAAATTATATTTTTCGAAATATATTAAAATAATAGCAGATATATGCAAAAAAATATATTTTTGCATTATTCAAGTATAACAGATTTTCTACTCATATTAAGGTCAATACAATGAAATTTTATTAAGTATAGGATTTTAAGTTCTTGATTTGTGTACTTTCATATAGGAAATATTTATCTGTGGTTATTTATCAATGTATGAAATCTATATGAAAATTATTTTCTTAGTTTTGATAAATTTATTTAATAAGTTTATAATTAGTTTAACTACGTATTTTTTTCATCAATCTAAGCAAAATAGTTTGAGTGTTGTGTGTTTTTCTAAAATAATTATTAACAGCATTATCTATAAAGAATAAAACAAATTTCTTTATGAACATTTAAATGTAATACACATGATTAATTCACTAGAAAAAATATATCCTAGGGTAAAATAAATAGATTTAGAACAATATTTCACTCATTTGATATGTGATAATACTGTGTATAGTTGAAGTGGAAAAGACAAACAGTGAAATAGAAAACAATTTATTAGAATTACAAATTTTTTCCAATATTTTTTCTAATAATATATAAATTTAGTTTGTGAAAATTAACATAAATATTTTCTTTAGAAAATAAAAACTCACCAATAAATAAATAAATAAATTTGTTTTTTTACAAACCATAAAACATCTTTTGCAGTTTATTTATAGTTTTTCTGACAGACAAGACAAAGTATTATCAATGAAATCATATAAATCCATTTCATAATCGTCATAATTTTCATTTGATTTAATTTGCCTTATATTTTCTAGTATATATTATTAATGTAAATAACATTATTAACTTTAAAGGGTGAAGTATACTAACTTCTTTTAGTGGCCATTTTTAATTAAACCATTTACAACTAGATCATGATCATTTATAAGAGAAGCATACAAATTTGAATATGGATTGCAAGCAATATTTAAAAATATAAAACTGTTTTTTTTTATTAACTACAGTCCAAAAATCAGGGATGTCTATATTTTTCAAGCATTTCTCCCTTTCATCTAAATTTGCAAAATAGTGCTTTTGCTTGTATTCAGATTCACTCCTTTTACTCTGAACAATTGTATCAGACAATTGAATATTTTCTAATCTTTTTTGTTTAATGGAGGAATCCTCTCGATAGCATATTTTGATAATTAAATATTTTGGACATCCATTAAAAATACAAGGTGATATTAAATATAGGCATTAGGATTTATTCTCGGGTATTCTAGGTTCGCAATTATTCATTTCCCTTTTTTCTTAAAATAGGACTTGATTTTAAATGCAGTCCATAAACCTAGTAGTAAAATTTAGATATTGAAAAGCTGATATACATACAGCAAAAAAATAACGCAATCCCTTTTTACTAACTATTCATTTTCTATATGATTTGATCACGTAGATACATTCTGAAATTATTTTTTTAATAACTATGAATTTAGCTATTTTTATAGTGCTTATTTTTTTTTAACCATAAGAATTTTCTTATTCATTATATTAATAAATAGAAAAAAAATAAATGAGCATTTTATTTTTTTTCTATGAATTTTTTAAAGAATTTTAATTTTTTTTTGTTTTTCAAATTTAAGGTAAGTATTATTAAATTTTATAACCATATACATATAATTTTTTTGTTAAACATATGCTTTACTATTTTACACTCCAATCCACTAATATTGTATTTAAAATTTCTATATAATCTATGAAGTACCCATTATGTTTACAAAATAAGTCTGAGTGAATATAAAAAGTAATAGAAACGGAAAAAAAGAAACTAAATAATATTACAAAATTCATTCATCAATACATCCTATTTTAAAAGAAAATCCTCTTAAAACATTTAAAGCTTCACGACAATTTAAGGTGCCCCGGAATTTATATATTTTTTAATTATTTATATGATGCAATTATATTTAAATGTTTCCTATAATGATAATTTAAATACTTCTTAGTGTATCTCCATTATTCTTATGAATATTTATCATTCTCAAAAAGAATAGGGTGCCCTAAAATATAGTTTTATGAAATTTAAATTTGAGCGATATAATTTTAGGAGTAATAAATTAAAAAAATTCCGTATGTGTGTACGAATTCACTTTTGATTTGGAGATTTTTTCAACTATAAATCAAAATAATGCAAAAATAAAATAGTAAGATAAATGAAACAATAAATAAAATTGTAAATTAATGTACTTACCCTAGAGTGTTTTGTTACTTCCATGTTTTCTCTTGGAATTTCAAGTATTCATTGGCGTTTTAAATCTTCTTCATGTGGAAACCGAAAGAGAGAAACTTTAGGACCGGTATCATAATTTCCTTTGCAAGCAGTTATGCAGAATTTAAATGGAATGTTCTTGGTTATTAAAATATATATACAGAATGAATAAATAATAAAATTCTTTGAGTAATATCTCTAAGACAAATTACCGCATGGTAAACGACATAGTAAAAACAGTGGAAGTGTCAGCCTGCGTAGTTTGTAACCTTAACTACTGACAAAAGCAGATGCATTAAATGATTTTTGCGGCTATTTGCCCAGCCTAAATGCTTGAGTATAATATTAAGAAAGCCACCCAACCTGTCAAGTAGTTAGAGTAACTAACTACGGATGGGGAGAACCTGGTTTCGAATCCCGGCTCGGGTTTTCTCTTCCTGTGTCTCTTGTCCTTTCCTAAGGTGATGGATGAATGTGGCCTACCCTATAAACGGGTTTGTGGTTTTGTGACGTGGGCAGTGCTACTCGCCTCCGTAACTTGGTTCACATGTGCCCAACAGGTAACGATAAATGAGTAGCAGTTTCCAGCCTTGTAGTGGCGCGAAAGGGTTAAGCACCCAAGTGCCCACCATTGAAAAAAAAAATAATATTGAGAAATCCTTTGAGCTGCACTGAATTGGGAAAACAAAAATGGACTATGCAATTAATGTTAAAGTCAAACGTTAAGACAGGGTGGTCAAAAATACTTTTAGTATACTAATGTTCTTATATTGAAATTCTAAAAAAATTATTTAAAGAATACAGAAAATATATGAGAATGTTAGGGAAAAACCATATAAAAACTATATATTTTGAATGAATAAGTTGAATTTACAACGAAAAAAGTAAATGACTTAAGTTTGTACCTACCTAATAAAATAATAGGAGTAGTTCATAATGGAAATTAATTTTGATTAATTTTTCTTCCACTGAAGATGCAGAAGAATAAATTTTAAAATCAGTAAGAGAGTTAGAAAAATATTTTCTAATAATTCAAAAGTTTTTATTTTATTAATTTATTTGTTGTCTAAAATAACTTTTCTTTCAGGGTTTTGAATCATCTGGATATATTGTTTTCTCATTAATTATATCTTATATTGGCTACATCTCTGTTGAATTGCCATGTAACACTATGTATGATAATTTCATGAAGAGATCATATTCTTCCAAGGAATTGAAGAAACATTCCAGCACAAAAATAATAAAGATTTTAGAAAATGAAAAAAATGAATAAACGCGTGATTGAAAATAAACTTAAAAAAAATGAAATTTGTTAAGAATGAAGTAATATTTATAATATTTTTAATATATATAATATAATATTTATAATAAATGTTTAATTTTAAACAATATTTTACTATTGTATTCATTGGAACTTAATAAATGGAATTTCTTTTAATTCAAATGTTTTACTTAATATTGAAAAAAACGTTTCCGAATTTCATTTGAACCACTCCTCACATAATCTAAAAATAAACATGCAAATGTGAATTGAGTAAGAGAACATTTATTTTTTATTTTATACAAAATTCTGTGGGTGCAATAGATCATGTTAAATCATTTTATTAACAAACAAAAAAATTCATTGACAATCAAAATGTAATTAAATTAAATTTTCAACTAATATTGTTAAATCTTTTTTGAACAAAATTACTTGTATGTTATCTATTAAATAGCCCTAAAACTATCTGCTTCTATTTTGGTTCTATTTTAACAGTAAATTAGTGTAAATTGAAAATAACAATGCTACATATTGTAATCCTTAATATAATTATTTAATACAATGCTTTCATGAGTTTCTTAAGGATTGACTTAAATATTTTTGGAATCTTCTGGATGAAATTTTGAAAGTGACGAGGAGTGAAAGAAACTAAATATTATGATTAATATCATGTCTGCTTTTGGACAAAAACTATACATCGTGAAATAAATTAATTATGGAAGAATTCATAGTATCTCTCAAATGGTTTCTTCTCGTAGAGGAGATTCAAGCAAAAATTCTCCAGATCCAGGTACTAAGTTTTTGGAGAGGACAGAGTATTAAGATAGTGGTGGCAAGGGTGGCACGAATGATGAACACCGAACATTATTTTACACTGCTGAAACTATTTAATAAATATATTATCCACACAATTTTCCACATTTTAGCAAATTTTGGGAAGCTGATGTGAAGAAAATGAAAATGCATTTGAAAAGAACAGTTGGAATGCAGATAATATCGTATGAAAATTTCGTCATTGATCTTACAAATTGAAGCCTGCTTAAGTTTAGGTTAATGATCTCAACTTCTTGTGATATCAACGATTTATATGGTTTAACACCTTGACTCCTCATAAATGGAACTGCACTGCATGCCATTCATCGAAGGTAAATTTATATCCTTAAGAATGATAGAAGTTTACCTAACAGCTTTTCCAGAAATTCTGAAAATGTTGTTCAATAGATTATTTCTCACAGCTTCAATTACGAACGAATTGGTTAAAGGAAAAATTAGTTTGAGAGTAAATGGAAGGATATTTGTGAAAGATAAAAACTTTTCATCTTTAAATGCAATATATGAATCAATATATATGAATTTTATCAATATATGAATGAAAACAATATATGAATTTTAGCATGGTGCATTTCCATGATACATGCCTATTTCCATGTTAATTATTGTGTTCTTTAGTTCTAAATGGGTAAATTTGTTACTCTCTCACATGTCTGAATATTATTATGCTGAACAGGTAATAATAAAAATCTGTGAAATTGCAAATATATTTTAAAATTTCTTTACTGCTCAGTTGCATTGTTCCTAAATACTTGAATTTAATTTGTATAATGTAGCCATTTTAATTTCAGAAAGCCTTTGTTAGAATTTCTTACTAAGCTGGAAATTTAATTTTAAGATGATTATATTATTAATTATGAACCTATGCATGAGTATGAACAAACGTCACAATGTTAGGTGGAAATATTATGCACTTGTTTTTTTCAATGTGAAACAATGTAAACAAAAAAGAGTTATAAGGTAAAATTAACAAAAAAGAATCAATGAGGTACTGTCTGCTTTTATTTAATGCTCAATTTTATCTTAGCCACTAAAAGAGAAGACTGATATTCTATTGTAAGTATGTTCACAATTTTTAACATTCTTTAAATTATTAACTAATTATTAGGATTATTACAAAAACCTGATTAAATGATAGTTTTAAATTTGTATACTGCGTCTCTTAAAATAAATGATACCATGGATTATTAAGTTTTCTCTTGCCGCATATTTTGTAAGGAAAATCTGGATTTAACTTAAGGATATAAGCAATTTTGAAATATTTGCATGGAAAGTATCTTACTCTGAATTGTAATGAAAATAATAATTAACGCCACAAATACAAGGTGAGCAAAAAGTCCGTAAAAACTTTAAAAAACTCATAAAAACCGGAAAAATAACCGAAATTAAAAATGGTTTGCAGGGTTAGCATCACTAGGTCACAGGATTTTTTAAGACAGGAAAAATAATAACTCAAAAAACAGCCGATAGGTGGTGCTGACGTCCACAAGTCAAAGAAAAGTACGTAAATAATCTCCAAATCATTTATTGTATCAGTAGGTGTTCAACATGACCACCACCACAGGGAGGCGAGTCACAAAACCAGCAACGACAGAGTGCAACTGGTCCGGATGTATAGATGCCTCCTCTTGGCGGATCGCATCTTTCAGTTCCGCCAGATTGGATGGACCAGATTGATACACCCGATATTTATAACCAGAAGTATGCCGGTGTTAAATCTGGCGACCGAGGAGGCCATGGGAACTTGCAACACTTGCTAATGATGTTGTTTTCCCCGAAGGTCTCTATCAGGAATGCCTTGACCGGAGCAGCAGTGTGACTGGTTGCTCCATCTTGCATAAACGTGATGGTAGACAACGCATCTCTTTCACGCAAAGATGGCATGGCTTTCTCGCCAAGAAGCGTTAAATAACGCTGCGCATTCACCGTAGCCATTATCCACCCATTTACCCATCGAAACGTATAAACACGAAACTTGGAAAATTAAAAAAAGGAATTGCTTAATTCTAAGTACAATATAAAATACTCCTTCTACTTTATGATTAACAAAATACTTTATGATTAACAAGAATATGATGCCGATCAATGAAAATCCGATTTATGTTTTAATTCGGGACATGCTAGTCAAGAAAAGGGATTAAATAAATCTTCTGTACAGAGCTGTCAAATATCATTAGTAATAAATAGACGGGTATTACCTTACTGACTTTGAATTCCACAATTCCTTGATATATAATTATGATTTCGGCTTTCATAATGTAAGACATGCAGTATTTGTTATAATACTACGAAAATTTTAATGTTTTGGGGTCTTAAATGATGTGGAAGATATCTATGCTAGCCGTGGAAAAGGGATCATGGAAATTATTAGAAATTCCTTTTCAGGTGCATGACACCTGTTAGGTAATGAAGGATAGATTTCCATTATCTCATTGAAAAGAATCATAATTATTGGAGCTTTTTTTTTAAAAAAATAGTGTTTTAGCTATAATATTGTTAAGTAAGGTATAGCCTCTTTAAAGCAACTCAAATGTCTTGGACATGATGGAATGATGTCCATTTGATCTAAAAGGTTGATATATCTTTTTCATTGCTGATTAGATTACATAGAATTAGTCTTACCATGGGACATATTAGTAGAGACCAAATCAGTGCTTGATACAGAGAAGCACGTTTGTACAAAAACAATATTATGACATTTTCCTAAGACATAGGAGAATGGTATTGTTTTCATTCCAAGCCTGGAAAAAATAAGTATGAAATATTATTTTTTCCAGGCGTGAGTAATAATCAGAATAGAAAAAATGTCAAGCTTGATATTTTTTCCACGCATTTAGGTCTTTCAAGATATTTCAATCAGTCTCTTTGTTATTCTTAAAAATAATGGAAGTTATAAAATACTTGGGGAATAATTATCTCCAGTATAACCTACATTTCACCTATTAACTTTTTAAATCTAAGGATGAAAATTTACATCAGCTTTTTATTCAGTATGAAATTACTCTGTAGAGGAAGAAAATTGATTTGACTATTTTATTGGCAATCATGGTGCCTTAAGTAATTCTTCACCATTTATCTTTCATCTCGATCTTTTTTTTTAATAAATCTTTAAGGCTCGAATAAACACATGGCTAAGTCATATTTTGTGTAACTAGACTGACACTCTCTTTCAGATAAAATTATTGAAACGAACTTCTTTAAAAAATCATTTCAAAAAAGACTACCGTAGGTTACTCTTCTTAAAGAAAGAAGTGTTTTATCATCATTACTTAGGAACCTGGTAATAAATAGACATGTTACTGATTTGACTACTATACACTATTATATTCAAGAATATACAAATGATATTATCATACTCGGGAAAGACTTTAAAATATCCTGTTATTTGATGCAAAATACATTAAGTAGTGTTAGAACTTTATTCGAAGAGAATGATCTGAAGGTTATTTTACAGAAGAATAACCCACTTTTCTCGCCAAAGAATATGGGATGGATATTTTTATGTTACAATACCTATGAACGTCCAAATCATTATGATCTCTGAAGCGAAGGCATAAGCGTATTTTTTGATCAAAAGGTAACTTTGAATAAACTTGTGAGTTACAAAATTAATTGAGCTAAAATTAATCACGTGGACACGTATGATTTTTAAAAACTGAAGTTTACGGCAATAAATGATATTTTGGTTGAACACAGCGATCATCAAACTCATCACAATTTATTCATCTGAAACTTCAATTTAGATTCAAAATTGGTTCATGTTTGAGCAAAGAACTATGAGAGGAGGGCTAAGGAGTCAACTAAATTTATCCTGCGAATGTATAATATGTTCTATGACCTTCGCACCTGAACATCGGTAGATCTATCTTAGATATTCTGGACATCTTCTTTTGCAGCACTGTTAGAAAGGTATATAAAATGATGTCGCATTATAAACTAAACAGGCTTGAAATAGATATTTATATTTATAGCTTACCAATTTCTTAATTTAAATCTGCTATTGTTTGAGGACTAAACGTGAAGGTTACTGGTTTCTCAATATCACCCTTCTACTGAGCGGGATAAAACTCCAACTAAGCAAATACATTTTGTAACTAGACACATTTTTTATGTTAGATTTAATTAGAAATCCATTAAAACTTCATATTTTTCCCACTCTCGTGTCTTGAATTTAAATATGAAATGTTGTCCTTGAGAAAAATGAGCTTTAGAATTAATCACATGAAAATTACATTTTTGTGAATATTTAAAGGATTTGTTGAAAAGATCACAAAACTAACCTATGGGGAGGAATTTTCCAATGGAATTATTATATCATTGAAGCATATAGAAGAACACTAAAGTGTTATTAATATTCAGAGAAAGCAGCTTGCAGAAGATTTAATATCAAAGGATAATTGATTTGATTGAAAAATGTTTTGATTGTTAGCTTTTGCTTGAATTAATGAATCAATTTTTATTTATTGAATCACTTGAACATTAGATTTGAAGATATGAGTAACTTGATCGTTTCATAAACAATTTGCATTGACACCAGTTATGTTTTCATCTATTTTCAACAAATAGCATTGCATTAATAATTACTTATTTTATAAGTGTTACTAGACAGACATTCTGAACATGTTCATTTCACTTACAACGTACAGCAGATACTTGTTTTTACGAAGTATTAGGCAAAATAGCTCTTAGAATTGAAAGTTTTTAAAATAAATAATAAATTTAAAAGTTTTTCTTTA